>OZ026629.1:47578345-47657345 GCA_964020975.1 Hermodice carunculata | reverse complement strand
TTATACACTGGCAAGTGGCTGGACTAATGTGACCTATCCAGCTAGAAAAGGTACATACTAGTTAAGGATAAGTCAAATTATTAAAGTGTGTGTGTCAGCACACACTTTTCTGTTTTTCTAGGAATTCTTTATTTCTTTCTTTCTTTCTTTCTTTCTTTCTTTCTTTCTTTCTTTCTTTCTTTCTTTCTTTCTTTCTTTCTTTACCGGCAAATTTGTCCGACATTTCATTTGAAAAGTATTATATGTAGAAACTCCAAACTTGGCACAATTATACGTCTATGGATAAAGTCTGGCCTTTTTATAATGAAAGGTCAAGCTTTTCAAAATTATGCAAATGAGGGCTAATTAAAGTTTTAAATCTTCAATATGTTATATACTATAGTAGATGTGGTTCCGAGTGTATAGGAGTTCGATCATAGCAAGGTGAAGGTCATCTCAAATGTTAAGGTCATGTCAAGGTCAAAGGTCATGTCAAGGTCAAAGGTCAATTTTAAGCCAAAATGTCATTTTTGAGGTCAAGGTTACTTCAGGTAGAGGTCATCTGAAGGTCAAAGGTCATTTCAAGGTCAAAGGCCACTTTCGGTGCACGCTTTCTTCTGGCCATAACTTGGTCAATTTTTATCCAATTTTCATCATGTTGGGCTCAAATTGTAGCTATTGTAACCTTGCACATTTTTTAAATGTACATGTGACCTCTAAAGTTCAAAGGTCAAGGTCATTTGGACCTTTGAAAGTTTCATCCAATCATAACGTGGCCAATCTCCATCCAGTTTTCATCATGTTAGACTCAAATTGTAGGTATTGCTACACTGGACATTTTTATAAGAACATGTAACCTCAAAAATGCAAAGGTCAAGGTCACTTGACCCTTTGAAAGTTTCATCTTGCCATAACTTGGTCAATTTTACTCCGATTTGGTTCATGTCTGGCTCAAATTGTGGGTATTGTAACACTGTGCAATTTACATATGACCTGTAAAGGTCAAAGGTCAAGGTCATTTGGACTTTGAAATTTGCATGCAGCCATAAGCTTAATGGAATGTGAAGTACCAAAGGACAAAAGTTGTAGCATATAATATTTATAACCTTTGAAGGCACACAGACAGATTTAAAAAAATCTTCTTTTCCAGTTTCTTTCTTTCTTTCTTTCTTTCTTTCTTTCTTTCTTTCTTTCTTTCTTTCTTTCTTTCTTTCTTTCTTTCTTTCTTTCTTTCTTTCTTTCTTTCTTTCTTTCTTTCTTTCTTTCTTTCTTTCTTTCTTTCTTTCTTTCTTTCTTTCTTTCTTTCTTTCTTTCTTTCTTTCTTTCTTTCTTTCTTTCTTTCTTTCTTTCTTCTTTACCAGCAAATTTGTCCGACACTTTTCTCGGACACTACTATACATAGAAACTCCAAACTTGGCATGATTGTACCTCCATACAAGGAGTTTGGCCATTTTATACACAGAAATGAAGATGTTTAACATTATGCAAATTAGGGGCATTTGAAATTTTAAATCTTGAATAACTTCAAAGCTATAATAGATAGAGATGCCATTCCAACTTCCACTCCTGTGTTATGGAATAGTTGTACATTGCCATACTAATGTACTTTGAAGACACACACACTGATTTGCTATGCAGCAAATAATCTTTTCTAGTTCTTATCTGAACTTGTTCTATACAATTTTAGTAATTATGTTTCGTTTGATAGGTATTCTTTATTCATATTTAAGTCCTGCATTTAAAGCAAAACTTCGCTTAGCTACCTAATTTATCATTTGCCATGTTCAATATATTCATTATTATGTGGATTGCCTTTGCTGAATATTTAGCTTAGATAAGGAGCCGCTACTCAGAGAGACATGTATGTGTGCAGGCTTCAAAATATGTTCTGAGCAGTTACCCGCTGAAGACCCTTTAATATATTTGGACTAATGCAGCCTATGTCAAAACACAGAAGAACGCGTGCAATATGTACAATAGTACTTCCATATTTATATAGGTTAGACAGTGACAGGTTAACTTATGGAGTGTAAAGATCTCGGACTGCGGAATAGGGTAATACTACCAGGAAGTGGCTTTGGACGAAAAGCCGCAAATATAACAAAGTCGTTATCTATTGAGTGCCTAATAGTGTGAGTTCTAATATAATTGTAATTTATTGCGTGCATGATAAATACAGTACAAGTTCCAAGACAACAATCTGTCGTGTACGTGATAAATAAAGTGAAAGTAACAATATAATGATCTGTTATGTGTCTGATACAACATAAAAATCGAATGCGTACGTGATAAATTCACGCTTGCATTACAACACTTATCAACGATGATTGGACCATTTCAAGTAACACAGAGAAGTGTGAAGCTATCAACATCCATATTTGCTAATCAGTGCAAACTTCCTGTGGACGACAATCCTTTACCTCTGGATACATGACTTGATCGACTGGACAGAGGCTCGCCATGTTTCAATTGAAAGTGAAAGATTTATTGAAAATTTAAGGTCACTAAAGGCAATATCTGCTTGCGGGCCTGACGGTATGGGAAATCAGGTATTAAAAACAAACAAAAACAAAAAACCAAAAAAAAAAAAAAAAAAAAAAAAAAAAAAAAAAAAAAAACACGTGCACCTGGAATATGCCAGAGGCTGACCAAATCATTCAATTTTTGTATCAAACAATTCCGGCTTCGGGAGAAATGACCACCATCAACCAACTTGTCAGCATATTTTATACTATATTTTGTGTTCGGAACGAGCGGGACTCGAACCTGCAAGCTTTGGCAACAGTCGCCTAGCTGAAATGGTAAACGCACATATCCACTCGACCAAATCCCCATTCTTAAAAAGAATGGTTCAATGGCGGTAGTTATGTGCGAGTGCCATATCAACATTTATTTCCAGAATCGGGGACTTAAATCCACCAGCATTAAGGAAATGCTGAAAATATTCATTTTATGTTCGGAACGAGCGGGACTCGAACCTGCAACCTTTGGCAACAGTCCCCGATTCTGGAAATAAATGCCGACTCAGTATTAATACTGTATAACCGTGTTGATATGGCACTCGCAGATAACTGCCTCCATTGAACCATTTTTTTTTTTTTTTTTTTAAAGAATGGGGATTTGGTCGATTGGATATGTGTGTTTCCCATTTCAGCTAGGCGACTGTTGCCAAAGGTTGCAGGTTCGAGTCCCTCTCGTTCCGAACATTAAATATATATATATTCGGCATTTCCTTAATGCTGCTGGATTTGAAAACCCGATTCTGGAAATAAATGCCGACTCAGTACTTATACTGCATAACCGTGTTGATATGGCACTCGCACATAACTACCTCCATGGAACCATTCCTTTTTAAGAATGATGACTTGGTCGAGTGGATATGTGCGTTTCCCATTTCAGCTAGGCGACTGGTGCCAAAGGTTGCAGGTTCGAGTCCCGCTCGTTCCGAACATAAAATACAGTGTATACATTGGAGGAGGTCTATTTACAAGAGGTACATGTAGAACGATTATATAATCTGTCATTCCGATAAGTCATTAAGTGACTGTCTCCTGTAATACCAAGCCTCAACCAAATAGGTTTTACATGTTTGGTCAAATAATTCACCAATGTCCTGTCGAAGGTGATATGCGTGCTCGCCGAGGAACCGACATAACTTATTTTCAGCGAGGAGGCGGGAAAACGCTGCCATGCCTGTTTACAATTCTCATTCAGACAGTTGATTTCCAAATTTCTATATGCCTCTAACCTGATATCATTTGGTGCTGGGCAGACAAATAGGAAATGTGCTAAATCTTTTCTACTATCTTTTTGTAAAGGACATCTTCCGTCTGATAAACCACATCTTTCCAGATCTTCCCCTACACCCAGACACCCAGCGCGGGCCAAAAATTTTTAATCGTGCACCGGCAAAGTTATTTACATTAAACAGAAAACTTTAACACATTTGATAACATCTTAAAGACTTTTTCACGTCTATTTCCTGGAAAAAGTCTAATTTATATGTTTCTAACGATAATTTTAAAGAGCAACTCAGCCATTCGGGATTCCTTGATTCCAGGGCACGATCCATAGCTACGTTATTAAAGACCCTCTTAATTTCGTCATCATATGGCCAAATGTTTGCAGGTTTGTCATCATTTCTTTGTAAAAGAGTGTCAAAAATTTGCTTACATAGCGGTGTGTTTGCCATCTCAACTTTCATTCGGTGGAAGTATATAATCCTAATGCGATCCAGAATCAGGTTTAGGGGGAGCCATCCTAGTTCACCAAGGGTAGCCATTGCTGCAGGTGAAGAGTTGACCTGAAGTATTGCTTCGGCTATGGTGTATTGACTGGACTTCAGATGGGCCTCAGACTCTTTAGAATTGCATAACCACACTGCACCGCCATGGGTAAGTGACGGAAGAAAAACACTTTTCCATATGCTATTTCCGAAGTCAATACGGTTAACATTATCATGAGAAGACCGTGTACTGCATAAGTATCCTTGCAAACGAGAACCTTTTGTCGCTACGACATCTTTCACGTGTGCTGTGTCTGTTAGAGAATTCGAGATCAAAATGCCCAAATATTTATACGATTTGCATTCGTACATATATATATATATATATATATATATATATATATATATATATATATATATATATATATATAATATATATATATATATATATATATATATATATATATATTTATATATATATATTTATTTATATATACATCTCCAAGTTTCCATTTTTTTTAATCTGCACGCTTACCCATTACCATGACTTTAGATTTGTTGGCATTAAATGTCAATCCCCATTTTTCTGCAAAAACATGTGTAATATTTAACATACAAATTAATTGGTCTTCACTGTCTGCAGTTATTACAATATCGTCAGCATATAAAAGGCGCGGGATATGTCCGTCCCCATAGGGCACCTCAAGATTTTTTTTTCTTCAAACATATCAACCATATCTAACATTACTAGAGAAAATAGCATAGGAGACAGAATGCATCCTTGCTTCACCCCATTGAACACATCAAACCATGAACTTTCTAGGGGGCCAACTATTACCTTACTTTCCATTTTGTCATACTGTAGTTTTGTCAAACGCCATGCTTTTTCCCCGAATTGCCTTTTCCCATAACATTAAAAAGAGTCGTTCCCTATTAACCCTATCAAATGCCTTCGAAATATCAAGGAAGGATAGCCATGTCTTTTGTTTGTTAGCTTTCCTTATGTTACATAATCCATTGAGCGCAAATACTTGATCTTCCAATCTTCTGTGTTTTCTATAAGCTCCAAGGAGCTCCCCTAATACCCCTTCCCGCTCTAAATATTTCATAAACTGCCCCTCCATTACTGATGTGAGCACTGTTTACACATTAGATGTAACAGTAATACCCCTGTAATTGGACAGTGTACCTTTTGGTCCTTCCTTGTGAACAGGCTTTATATAGCCTTGAAACCATTGATCCGGGTACATTTCACAGGTTTTACAAGATTGAACAGATCCACTAATGTAACAATTAATAACGATCCACCTTGTTCAAGGAATTCGTTTGGAATTTGGTCGACCGCGCAGCTTTGCCGTCTTTCATTTTTCGCACAGCGTAACTTACATTGTCGTTATAAATTTTAACGTCAGCGCAGCCCGAAGTCTCACCTGTGTATCTGAAAAGATTATTAACCTGAGTTTTCAGATTATCATTTACAATATCATTTTGCATACCATTCCCGGAGCCAACGTTTTTCCAACATTCCCCCCAGTACTTTGCATATTTCTTCGGGGTCTTCAACAGTCCGGCTATTGTCAGTCGGATCAATAATTCCAAGTGGATAGTCATTGTTCTTGTTCAAGCGTTTGTGCGTCCGCCAGTAGCATTTTGCATCTTTAGACCCTTTACCAGAGCTTCGGATGATTACTTGTATCTTTTTGTTTGCCTTTTAATTTTAATTTTATCCCGTATTTTACGTTTCTTGGTCACATAATCATTCCATAGTTCCTGTAAGAAATCTGGATCACAGTCATCACTCTTCTTTGCCCAGTGTCTATACAAATGGTCTGCCTCTTTTCGGCACTCAATGAAACTACAAATCTCAGCATCTACCTTATACGTCGCCTTGCTAGAACATTTTACCTTGCCAATACATTGCTTGCCAACGTCCGTTAAAATGTCTCTTAGGCTTAACCAGGCTTCATTTACCGTTTGGAATGCATAACAGTTCCACTGGGCCAGACATTTACTCAACTCGTCTTTAAACATGGTCCAGTTTGAAGATTTAGTTATGTTCCATTTATAATGCTGTGCTTTCGGATGTGTTTTCTGACAATGAGATTCGTTAAACCTACCTGGAATAACAACTGTATTATGATCAATACCTATTTCATATAGTCCTAACTCGCCTATTGTTATCAAGTTTACACTATTTACCAAACTAGTCGCTGCCAAGGCATGATCAATTACTGATTCCAGGGGTCCACGCTGCCATGTATAATATCCTGTGCAAGATTCCTGAAGTACTGTCATGTCCGAAACATCGGCTAAATGAAAGAGTAAATTCCCATTATAACTACGCTTTCTCGGATTTCTGAAGTCCGGAATGGTCCCATTAAAGTCCCCCAAAAGCGAAAACTCAAATCCCGATGCCTTTAAGGATCCAAGATTTTCTATTAGTTCTGCTGCGACATTTTCACTGGTCTCCCTATCAACACCATCATTTGGGAAGGAGCAACGCGAAAAGTAGAATACTCGAAAAGTAAAAACTCGAAAACAAGGAAACTAGAGGGCTAAAACTAGAAAAGTAGAAGACTAAAACTACTTTTTTACGTTTCTACTTTTCGAGTATTCGACTTTTCGCGTTTCTAGTTTTCTCATCCGAGTTTTCGTTTTTCGCGTTCTAGTTTTCTAGTTTTCTCCTTTTCGCGTCATTTTCTATCAGAGATTTTTTTTATGGCACTTTTATGCCACCATAGTTGTATTTTCGTGGTTGTGTTTTTTATTTTAGTGACTTTGCATTCGTATTTTCTTGTTTTCGCTATTCTGTTTTCCTATTTTCTTGTTTTCGCCTTCGCATTTTTATGGAGAAAAAAATATTTTAGTTTGCACTTTTGCCACCATATTTTTATGACCACCTCCATGGTGTCGCGGTATCTTGGCTTGACATTTGACTTTCATGGCAATTTCATCTTGGCCTGTTTCCTATTCAGTCTTACAGTATCCAAACTTATTTCCTTTTTGACCACAACCTGTACATGTGATGTTTGTGCCCGAAATTGCATGTCTACATACTGATTTCGTATGTTCGGGCACCCCACAATGGAAACAAGTGACTCGCATGTCTCCACTATTTAAAAAGACGCTGACTCGGGACCCATTATTTTGATAGACTCGGATTTTTCCGTTTTTTGCCCGTAACGCTGCTTCCGTCCTTACCGCCAATGCCGCGTGTCTCTTGTTTTTGACTCTGTTGTTTTCTGTGATTGTGGGTCACCTGCAAGTTTCCGTTACCTCTTTTTTAAATTGCAATTGACATTGTCATTTGTGTTCCTGCGTTGGAAAATCAGGCTTTATGTCAAACAAAATTTTTCACTAAATGATTTGGTGAGTCGTTTCTTCCCTCCACCACCCGCCTATGAAACCATCTTCCCATTGATGCATGCAAATGTGATTCCCGAAATATGAATTTGCAGCTCTGTGAGCTGTGTGCAGTAAACTGTGGTATCTTTCCTTTGTCCTCTTATTCTGGTTCAGTGTGCCGTGTGTGTTCTCTTTTGTGCTGAAGAACCTCCACAGTGTCATTTCTACTGTTGAGATAGTCCAGTTTAAATAAATAGGCCTACGTTTATGATAATAATATACACTGGTGAGTTCAGTGGCCATTAATATAATATGTAAGTACGTGATAAATGTAGTTATTATCCGACTTAAATATCAGACCTATATCTAATTTTAATAATTGCAGCTATGCAATAATGGTTTATCCTCACGTGAATTATGTGTGAGCGTATTGCTTTCCAATAATCATATTTGGGGAATTTCCTGCTGTACTGTTAACTAGAACTGTAGAACAAGGATATTCCACGTGCTCTCGATTTCGGTATAACATGATGTAACGGCTAGTTTAGGTTCGTTGTAGTGCCAGCCATATTGCCACGACAGAAACATGAAACAAAGAGATGCTTACATTAACTAAATCGAAAATAAGTACCATTTTATCATAGAATATAAGCTCTTGGAAACTCCCCGTAAAATTACGATGGAAAACTTGCAAATATTTTCGGCACAATTATTTTCAATGCGATTCTGGATAATTGTTTAACATGAATGGTATTCTGGATGGTGAGATGACAAAGATAGTATAAAGATATGTATATAGGTCTTTGCTATAAGAGGAAGATCCTTGTTTACTTCCTTTTTGTAACGGATGGCATTTGCTTTGTATGTTTGTGTGACAATATATTTAAGCGTCCGTTGATTGTAATGTGTGTATATATTTTTTTTTGCTAAGTGGCGGCACTTATTTTAAACATATTTATTTCAACTGGATCGCTCTATAGTACATCGAGATGTCACTAATGGGGGGGGGGGGGGCTCCAGAACATGGAATGACACACGAAATGCATATTACAAAACACATGGGACAAAACAAGAACAAAGTTAAACAATTAACAAAGAAGCTGTACACATGTTTCAGGTTTGTACCCCGCATACAAATATCAAACTAGTTAAAGTCGCCAAAATGCAAAACAAGCAAAATAGTTCACTACAGGTAGAATGTACACATATACGTCCCTGTTCAGAGTACGGAATTACGGTAGGAAATTTCATAAAGGACACTTAAGAAATAAGTTTATGTAAATAAGCGACTAACAAATTGGTATGTTGAATGGAATGGACAATTCGTCGCTGCCAAAGAGAAGGATATGAGCTACTCTGTCACTTGCTGTGCGTATATTCAGATTCGGGTGAACGCCAGGGGCAATAATAGGGATGATGGAGTTGAAAAAGTTAGTTTCTGTAAGTTGAATACTTTGGACAAAAGAACAGAAAATGTTGCAGATCTTCAGTGGAGTAGGAACAAGAACATATAGGTTGTGGGATGGTGTTGAATTTAAAGAGATCAAAGTTTAGTCTCGGGAATCCAAGACGAAGCTGGGTATGACAAATGTTGGCAAATCTGTGTCCTTGGGTATAGTGAACAGGAACATGATCCACTGCTATAGTAGAGTTGTTTTCAGTTTGGCTTTGAATATTTGGAGGGAAATTGAGTCTCTTATATCGGAAGGAAGATTGTTCCGCAGCTTAATAGTGTCAGAAAGGAAAGATTTGTCTGAGCGATTAGTTTTGCAATAGACCATGTCAGAAATGAGTTTCACCACCAGATGGCTCTGGGGTACTATACACCCTAGCCTGACAGAGTGCCCACTAGCTAAGCATGGCAGAGTATGGGAGGTGGACAGTCTTTGAGTTGAAACAGGAACTAATCAAGAGAGGAGCACCAACTAAAGGCAAAAAGTGTGATTTAGTAGAAGGTAAGTACTTGCTGATCAGTTTCATATATTATCTTACAGGAATTTATCCCAAGATTACAAGTTTAGTCACTTGACTCCAATGGGTTGAACCAGCAGTTTACATCACTGGTCATATATTGCTGTGTGTGTGTTGTCTCTTGGCCACACACAATTCTGTGACAAGTCAAATTATGAGACTGTGGTTAAAAGTATAATTAATGTTCCATAAAGAGAGACTTTCATAGCCATACATACATTATTTTGAATGTGGAATACCCTGGTCAAAGTGTACATAAGCCACCAGTAGCCTGACCTGAGCCAAGCCTCTGGGGCCCAGCCAGTAGCTTGTATATTGGGTCACTCCAGGGGATTAGCAAGGTGTTAATGCTGCTGTTGTCTAGTTCCTCTGGGGAGAGTGCTTTATGGGTGTGCTGTGTATACAAGACACTTGTTGGTAATGTGTTTGTCCAGAATAACAATGAGGTAAAAACACTGCATACTCAAAGGCAAAGATGAAAAACTGAACAAGAAAAGGAAAAGTAACTTTGGGATGGGACATGCGCATTGGCGGTATGTTTTGTGTGCTTTCAGTTATGGTTTTGAATCCTTGGTCGGGCCATTGAGGAAGGGGTGTTTCTTTTTTCAGACTGAGTATAGGTTCAGAATGAAAATTGTTATTTCTGTCATATGCGTCAAGTCTGAAAAAAAGTGCAAGACTAAATATGTGTCCTGTCAACTGAACTGTATGAGGTAATGAAGGGCAGCCAAGCTGTTCAAATGTAAGGAAAAAGGTAAACTTTCAAACTGGAGGGGACATAAAGTTACTTTTCCTTTTCTTGTTTAGTTTTTCATCTTTGCCTTTGAGTATGCAGTGTTTTTACCTCATTGTAATTCTGGACAAAGACATTACCAACAAGTGTCTTGTATACACAGCACACCAATAAAGCACACTCCCCAGAGGAACTAGATAACAGCAGCATTAACACCTTGCTAATCCCCTGGAGTGACCCAATATACAAGCTACTGGCTGGGCCCCAGAGGCTTGGCTCAGGTCAGGCTACTGGTGGCCTATGTGCACTTTGACCAGGGTATTCCACATTCAAAATAATGTATGTATGGCTATGAAGTCTCTCTTTATGGAACATTAATTATACTTTTAATCACAGTCTCATAATTTGACTTGTCACAGAATTGTGTGTGGCCAAGAGACAACACACACAGAGCAATATATGACCAGTGATGTAAACTGCTGGTTCAACCCATTGGAGTCAAGTGACTAAACTTGTAATCTTGGGATAAATTCCTGTAAGATAATATATGAAACTGATCAGCAAGTACTTACCTTCTACTAAATCACACTTTTTGCCTTTAGTTGGTGCTCCTCTCTTGATTAGTTCCTGTTTCTACTCAAAGACTGTCCACCTCCCATACTCTGCCATGCCTAGCTAGTGGGCACTCAGTCAAGCTAGGGTGGATAGTACCCCAGAGCCATCTGGTGGTGAAATTTCTGACATGGTCTATTAGTGAGACGTATGGATCTAGTGTGGCGGAGGTTTCGAGCATTAATATTTGGAGAAGTTAGTTGAGAGAGATAGGAGGGAGTTTCGCCTATATCCAATAGATTGTCCGCCATATACATCTATCTGGCCAGTTTATTCTGAGGCCCTTCCTCACGGGCTATGTAACTTGTTGGAATTTTTTATTGTGTGGAAATTATTCCAAAAACTTGGAATACAACATCAACATGTTCAGAAGTGTTGAGACGTTCATACTAAGATCAAGGCGATTTTCAAGTATGTACAAGTACACTTCCAGTCCATTTTTTTCTTTCTTTCGATTAAATGCTAAATGCTCCCAACCCTTTCGCAGTTCAAACAACAACTTTCTATTCCCAGACTACGTCCCGCCAAATTTCCAGAACTTCTTAATGCAGGTAAGATATATTCATCAGTTTTACACTCTCGATTGCGCAGGGGCCGCAGCCAGATAAATGAACATCACTTTAAGATAGGCGTGACAAATTCTGCTGCCTGCTTATTTAGCGCCACCTCTGAAAGTGTTTGACACTACTTTCTTACTTGTCCAAGATACTGTTGCCCGAGATATATTGCATGCCACTGTTAGCGCTTTGGTACCTTCTTCAGTTCACACGAAATTGTTTGGTAGTGATTCCTGTTGTCTCGAGGGCAATATTGCTATTTTTTTTATCTGTACAAGAATTTATGGAAAAAAGGAAACGGTTCCTGGGTGAAATGTTACGTAGTCGACCTAATAAATGGGTCTGTTTGATTGTTTGCCCTTCGTGTCCCGACGAGCCCTCCCAGCTGCGACGGGAACGGGTGTTATATTTCCCCCTCCCGCTTTCATTGATATCTGGACGCGAGAGACGGCCAATTGGACAGCCGTACCCTATGTAAATGAGCTCCCCTATCTGTCTTTGTTTTGTCGTGTCCTATCTTTTCTTCGTCTTTCCCTGTCTCGCCGCTCACCTAGTTCTTTCTGATTTCGGTGAGCGACGGTACACTGGAGTTGTCCTGTAAAGTTTGTCCTGTGATCTTAACTTCTCTCTACAAGAGGGATTAGTATAGGGCTCTGACCTTCTTCCCAATTGCATTTCTCGGAAATAAAATATGTTTTAACCAAATGCTATTGTCATTATATTTACTTATTATCATTGATTATTTTTGTAAATGGTTTGCGATTTCTGTACACAACTCGGCTATTTTGGAACCTCGTAAATCTGAACACTTTTGTACCCCAGTGAACTGTTCAGATTAATGAGGCATCTGGATTACTGAATCACTACTACTTGAAATGAACAATTCTGTTTTGGAGAAGTGTTCAGATTAATGACACATACGGGTTAATGAGTTCCGTATGAATGAGGTTCCACTGTAATAACTGTGTATGATCCAAGACGGCCGTTGTTACCTGAAGTTGACTGTACACAGGAGAGGGATTCAGAAAAGCAGGTTGCTTTTTTCTTATCCTGATTTCTTTGAAATGAAATAAGTTTAAATCAAACCATTATTTCTGATTAAACAGATTCACAAACCCACGAAGTATAAACATACAAATATCCAACACATATAGCTAAATACACACAGACAGAATGACGAAACGAATCCTTTAGGCAATCCCGCTAACTGATAAGTCTTACGTGTAAATACAATCACATCTGCACATACAAACGTCCATCCTAGAAAGGCTTTTGTACTAAATTGTTCTTTTTATTTCAGAAAGTGTCGCCAAAGTTTGGTATCAGTTTGTTTATGTTTGGCTGAAATCCTCAGCGGGCATATCAAAGTTCATAAGAAATGGACATTTTATATCCGCAAAATGTGTGAGGTCGGAGCCCTGATACATGGAGTTGGTTAGACATGGAAAAATAGATAAATAGATGTTACCGTAATGTATACATTCGGAGACAAGAAAACTGCCCCAGGCTGATACTTTTCAGTCAAAACGTTCGATTCAAGGAGTGCCTCCAGGCATTAAGGATCGGACAACCTAAGGATCGGACAACCTTTGTTGGTGCATACCTATAATAGGCTATAGCTTCATGATGTATTTCTGTCTAACATCTTGTCGCTGCACAACATTCACGTTTTGGTGTTGATGTCATGATTACTACGACGCAGTTATTTGTTTCTTTCTATGACAAAGGGTGCAAATGATTTATTGACTTATTTTCAGTGCTCCATTACAATGGTGAGTAACCCTGTAATAACAACAATACATTGTTACATCTAATAAAAAAGAAGCATCTTATGTTTCGGAGGAATACGCGATCGAGAAGTGTAAACTCCTTGATGAGACGCCTAATAAACAAAGAGATATAGTCCAATCAGACTGGTTGACATGAAGGTTTGGTCCCCGTTCATTACTCTCTACAGGTGAAACAAAGAAAGGAAAACAAACAGAAAAGCGACAAGTATACTGTTGAATCCTTGTCCGAGAAGACTGCTCTGTGTGCATGTGCATGGGCTTCGTTTCGCGCTTGCTTGCATGCAGGCCTGTGATTGTCGTCATGATATGTCAGTTTGCTTCTTCACTGTTGCTTTTTGTGGTGCCCTAACATCTCCTACCTGGTTCCGTTGGTCTGCACGGTCAAGTCCCCGGGATCAGCTGCGTTACAATCCGCCCAGTACATCGTGCTTGTGACCCGCTTCAGCTCCCCGTCTGTGATCGCATGCTCAGGCTTTGGTCTCGATGGTGTCAGGGTCACAGGTGCAGGGCTCGGCGTAGGCCTATGTGGCTTTTTTGAGGATGGTCCATTTTTGCTTTGCTCACTATGTTTTACAAACAAATTAATATTTGCTATAACTTCAGTGTCCCTCGGTTTTGTCTGACTGGCCTCCGGGGGAAATACGTTGATATTTATAGTGTAAGCTTTTGCGCATTGCAAAATATTCCAAAGAATGCACAGCGCCGCGATGGTCTGCATTCTCCTTCCCATGTTAAAATGTCGATAGGAGCTGTAATGCATAGACTGGTCAGTGGCTTGTTTGCCTGCAGATATGTTCACATTTCCAGGACATCCGGAATATCGATTGTTTTTTCATTTGTCATTCAATTTACTGGGTCTACTGGCTGACTGTCGCTTTAGACCTTTGACAGTTTTATTAATGGATTCAGATAGTAGATTTGCACGGCAGACGATTTGGCTGAAACTGCTGTGAACTAGAAAACAAGACGTAAGTGGCTAATTGCAATCATATATAACTTTATTGTAGTTTACGCCCCGTACTAGACTCCTGCAATTATACTTATGTGATTATAAAATAACATTTTTTTTATGACATGCTGTGGTCCAGAAGTCAAAGATAAAACAGAACGCAGATAATGTACAGATGTTGAATACATGATGTCATTTTGTTTGCCTGAGTTTAAAACAGCCGTATAAACAAAGATAAGTTTAGTTCCTTCTTCTGTTTTGGGCGCCATGAGTAGGCCTATCTATAAATTTTCCTCAGGCCAAAATTTGTGAAGCCAACAATATGATTATTAAGAGTTTGAAATAAAAGCTTCGGAAGGTCTTGACAAAGGGTGACATATAGAGGCACAAGAATTTCACCTCTATTGAGCCTAAATTACAAAAAATGCACTTCCGTTCAGTGACTGATCCTTTCGAAAATCTTCCAGTTTCTATGCGTAGAGTATGACTTCTAAGTCTCACGCGTGGAGAAGAACGTGGTGGATTGAATTTGTTACTGCTGTCAGATAATTTTCTATTTGGAATTGTTTGAAATTACGGTAGAATCGAAGTTTATTTTCAATTCCAGTTTTGACGGCATCGTTGAAGAATTCCTTCTGCCATTCAACTTTGGAATGACCTTCCTGGTGACATTAGATCTTTAAAGATCATTAAATACCATTCCCCTTTTAAAATAAAACCTGAAAATACTCTTTTGTCCGAAGATCATGTTCCAGCTCATTACTCGCACGGCGATCGATTTCCTAACATCATGCATACTCGGTTACGGTTGGGTTTGTCCCAATTAAATTCCCATCTCCACGATTTTAATGTTCTCCCATCGTCTACATGTAAATGTGTACATCCTGATGAAAGTATGTTTGACTGTTTCCTAGAATGTCCTCTTTGTTCCAGGACATCCTAACTGAAAACCGTTTGTGATATGCTGCCTCCTGGAGTGAATCATAAATTGATAGTCCATTTAGCAAGTGATTTATTTATTGATTACTTCACCCATGGAAATGAAAACCTGTCTACTGATCTTAATATCGAAATATTTGGTTTAAACATATTTTATTCAATGAAGCAATTGGGAAGGAGGGCATGGCCCTATGTTAATCCCTCTCGCAAGAAAAGGACGCATGCACAGTACAAACGAAACAACGCGCCACAGAACAAAGTGAAGTGGACACCACAGTCACAAAGCAAAGACAGGGGGCTCGCTTGAACTAGCGGATGATAATATTGTTTACATGTAACAAAATAATGACAATAATCGTCCTCATAATATATATTATTTTTGTTGCAATCATGACCATTACCATAAAGCTACTAGATCGGCGTTTCAGGTCCAAAGCGTTTGCTCTTCTCAATGAATTCCTGTACTGCTAAAAATATTATAATGTTTCGGTTTAAATCACATTCAATGCTTCCAAATAATAAAGTATTCAAACAAAAGGGAGCCAAGGCATTGATAGTAGTATGTAAGACGTCACGAGCAACGGTATATCGGGGACAGGTAAGGAAAAAATGCCACACGCTTTCAGAAGCAGCACCACATGAACAGGCTGGTGAATCTGTAACGCCGATTTTGAGCAGGTGTTCATTTAACTGACTGCGACCCATGCGTAACCTGCAGTGTAAGATAGATAAATATCTTTTGCCGACAACTAAAAGCTGTGGGTATTTTAAGGGGTGCGCGCGGGGTTGGAAGAGTTTCTTTTTTAATTGTGCCAAGGTAGGTAAATTACGAGTTTCTAATGGCAAGTGATTCCATAACCTAGTTGCAGATGGGAAGAAAGATTTATCGAAAAGAATTGTCCTAGTATTGAATAGTTCAGGTAATTCGCGGCGTTCTCTAAGGTTGTAAGGGGGATTATCATTGATACCTGGTGCATTTGGCAAGGCATTAAACAGCTAATCAGGCGTTAATCTGGGTACAATTTTGTACATCATAATTTTGATTTCTCTCGTCGTTTAGACAGGGTCTCCCAGCCAGTTTCTTCATATAGTTTAGCGTTGGGAGTAGCTTTCATTGCTCCAGTCACGATACGAGCCGCAGTCAGTTGTAAGTCCTCCAATAATTTTTCATCAGCCAGTGCACAACCGTCCCAGACGACACTACCATACTCCAAAACAGGTCTCACAAAGGATTTATAAATAACTTCAAGAGTATAACGATCAAGGGTATACTGCAGAGATTTCATAATGTTTAAGTGTTTTGTAGCTTTAGTAGTTATATGTTTAATATGCACATTCCATTTCAGATCAGATTTTAAAAAGAGGCCCAGATGTTTGTGTTCAGGCACGTTCTCCAATTGGTGCCCTTGAAAGATAAGAGGTGGATGGTCGGGGGGTTTCCTTTTTAAAGAGATGAGCATGGAGTCGGTTTTGAGGGCGTTAAAAGAAATTAGCCATTCTTCGGACCATTCATCTAACGAGGAAAGATCGCCATTGAGGACCGTAGCTGCGTATTCAGGATCGTCAAACGTGAGGTAGAGAGATGTATCATCGGCAAAAAGCTTTACTTCTGCGTTAACAACATTTACAATGTCATTGATATAAATTAGAAACAGTAAGGGACCTAAAACAGATCCTTGTAGAACACCAGCAGTTATGTATCCCCAATCGGATGACTGCCCATTCAAAACTACTCTCTGCCTTCGGTCCTGCAAGTAGTCTCCGAACCATGACAAAAGATTATCAATTATGCCATTTTTTTCCAACTTATATAAAAGACCGTTATGCCAAACCTTATCGAACACCTTACTTATATCTAAAAAGACAATTCGTACATCTTTTTGCTCGTCGACAGCCAAACATAATTCGTGATATAGCAAAAGTAATTGGTTTACTGTAGAATCGCCAGGTATAAAACCGGACTGGTTTGCAGAAATTACCATATTATCCCGAAAGAAATTGAATACATGTTTGAAAACAACTTTTTCCAAAACTTTTCCCGTACAACTTAGAAGAGATATGGGGCGGTAATTCGTACATAAATTGTCATCACCCTTTTTGTGTAAGGGTGTCACATGAGCTTCCTTCCAGATAGAAGGGAAATGTTTTTTGTTCAAAGGTAGGTTAAATAACGTGGTGAGAGGTTTGTAAATAATAGGTGCAGCTTCTTTCAACAACTTAGGGCTTATTTCATCGGGACCAGTTGCTTTGGAGGTGTCAAGACTTATAAGTACGTCAAAAACTTCTTTTTCACTGATATTCAGATTTCCAATTGTTCTGATAGGGTGATCCGCAGGTGTGGGATTTTGGACTGTGGTGGTGTCGAGTAGGCTTTGATTTAGGAAAAAAGAATTGAAAATTTCTGCTTTAGATGCACTATCAGATATATGCTTGCCTTCGTACAATAAGGATGGTATAATATGACGATGATTTCTATTTAGAAAGTGTTTTACGGTCCTCCACCAGACTTTATCCTTCTTCCTGGAATTTTTTAAGGAGTTGTTTAATTTTTTATTATATTCTTCCTCAGCCAAACGTAAGTGTTCTTGATATTGGTTGCGATGTTGGTTGTAAGTAGCCCACAGCGCGTCTCGATTCGGAGTATTAATACCTTTTTTAGCTTTGGAATAAGAAAGCATGACCTTGCGCTTTTCAGCACGCAAAGCAGATGTGTACCACGGTGAGTCGTTCGGACGGATAATAACTTCTTTATTCGGAATACACTCTTTGGCAGCATGTAAAAAAGCTTTTGTCCAGTCATTACAACACTCATCAACATCGTCAGATAATAAAAAGTTATCCCAGGTAATTCTGCTTAGGTTGTTGCGAAAATGATCAAAATTTGCTTTACCATATTCCCAAATTAGTCTTTTATAAGCGGGTTCCTTTTTACGTCTAAACAGTAATTTTGCGGACACTATACTGTGATCACAATTGGCAATGGGTGGTAGGACGTCAGGTTCATAGATATAATTGGGGACATTGGATATAATTTGATCCAAACAACTGGAGCTGTTATTAGTTATACGGGTGGGTTCCTTGATATGAGGGACCAAGAAGTTCGCTGTACAGAATTGGTCAAGTTTTTTACCAGCCCTACAGCCCTACCACACAAATCCTTACTTTGTAATATAGACGGCTTCTTGTAGTATACTTGGACGCATCATGGAATAAACCCCGTTCCATTGATGCCCCCGCTGTAAAGGGGTAGTTTTCCGAATAAATTATTATTATTATTATTATTATTATTATTATTATTATTATTATTATTATTATTATTATTATTATTATTATTATTATTATTATTATTATTATTATTATTATTATTATTATACCAGGTGCTGTTGAGAAATCAGCATTAAGATCGCCTGTCATTATGATGTTTTGTATGCCAGTAGCTCTGGCTAGATCCAGGCTGGATTGCAACTTTTCCCAAAAAGAAGCTGGCGAATCCGGAGGTCTGTATATGACTCCCAGTAGGAATTTATTATTATGAATTTTTATTTCGCTCCATAATAATTCTACGTCAGGACTTTCCAAGTCTTGACGCCTAGACACTTAGAGCTGTTGTGATACATAAAGACCGACGCCCCCACCGTGTCCATTCAAACGGTCTTTACGTATTATGGTATGGAAGCCTGGTAAATCGAGGTGACTATCGGGATTATTTGGTGACAAAAAAGTTTCCGAGAGAGCTATTATATCATGATTAGGAACTATATCAGCCTTTAAGCAACGAATTTTTTTTTGAGACAGGCTGCGGACATTGATGTGACACAGAGTTGTGTCACAGAGAACTGCGGGTGGACCCGGGTTTAAATGGATGTCCCCGGCCAATAAAATTAAAAGTGGCGAAATAATAAGTAGGTAAATGTCATCATTGGAACTTTCCCTTGCTAAAATGGAGTTATGAATATAAAATACCATTATTCTATGGCGATAGGCATACAGAAAGCGGTTGTTACATAAACCAGCTAGCCATGCAAATATTTGATGCTGTTCACAGGTTCATCTCTGAGTCCCGGCGATTTTTGTTCTGAGTTTGACGTAGTGTTTTTGCTAGTCCTGACTGCAGATTTAGACTTGGACCTACTTTTCTCAAAGGGTTCCTCTCCTGTTGCCAAGTTCAGTGCACTAGAGAGGGGGTGTAACTGTTTATATTTGTATATCTCACTCGATTCGAAGTTATCTCGCAGAGTATTGTAAGATACCTTTGCTTGTGATTGTTCATTTATATCAGCGGAAGGGATCAACCATTGTGTACTTATTATCCTAATTCATGTTTACATGTATTTTATTTCCCATGCTTAGGTAACTTGTAGCTTACTTATACGTCGATATGATCCTTGTTTTGTCCTGTGTGTATTGTGAATATTCTCTCTGTGTTTCTCCGGTCTGGAGAGCCGTCATACTGGTACTTTGTAGTATTTGGTAATCCAGGAAAAGTAAGTATCTTTAAATTTAATTCAGACTGAATGGGAATTTTGTTGGTATTGAGCGTTCAGGCGGCGTTCTGATTCAGATGTTGGTGTATGTTTCCTAAAGAGGAGGACCATAATAATAATAATAATAATAATAATAATAATAATAATAATAATAATAATAATAATAATAATAATGATGATGATGATGATGATGATGATGATGATGATAATAATAATAATATATTTCTGATACTATCCCTTTACATCGGAGGCCCCACAGGCAGGGTATGACCAGTAAGATATTACACACGCACACACATACAGTCAAAACGCCAATTTACAAAGAAACTACGAATCAGGTCGGATATGCCGTGTCATCAAGTAACTCCGGCCTATAACACCATGCTTCAGTATGGTACATTTTGCAAATCAGGTCAAACAGGGACCAAACATTATCACCATAAGAATAGGCTCCTTCGCCAAGAAGAAAACAGAGTTTTGTTGTCTGAGACGAAACCGTATACTTGTACCAGATATGTTCCATACCGTAAGCCTTCAGTGTATTTTCCAATGTAAACACATATTTTGCTCTTGTGTGGTTCACTTTGCTACATGCAAACATAAAACTAGAAGCAGTAGCCGAAAAGTATACTGGATACCCTCCCCCCCCGCAACATGTGAGTACATTGTGCCTCAATGTTTTCCATAAACTTCAGCTGAGAAAAAAAAACTGTTGCTTTTAAACAGACATGTCATTTGTATTTAACCTTCAAAATGGAATGAATAACCATGTACCGTTATGTTCCCCTCTAATGAGTAAGACTAATTATAAGTGGCCATTGTAGTGCACATACATGTACACTATAGCTACAAGTGGATATTAAATGAGTCAAGAGCAACAAAGTATCTGTATTTATCAGCTTGTGCGTTTCAATCTTACCTCAGTGCTTTAAAACTTGGAAGGGTACTGTAACGGATAGGATGCTGTAGCTGGTGGGAATGACATCAAACAGATGGGGGTCTATGTTCATATAGAAGTGATACAACAGTCCACCTTTCCTGTGGGTGGGAGTCTGAACATGTTGTACCAGTCCATTGTAGCTCAGGAGTTGTACTAACTCACTGTTACTTCATGATGCACTTTTGTAAAGAAGCCTGCTGTGACCCTGGTCTATATAGCTCAAGGTCATTGTTGCTTCCTGACACACCCTTTAGTGATAGACGACCCTTTAGTGATAGACAATAACCATACCCCCCATGAAGAAGGAGTTAGAGATCATTATATCTGTAGGTCCACGGACAGATGCCTGCTGTGACCTTGACCTGCATAGCTCAACGTCACTGTTGCCCCCTGACACACTCTTTAGTAAAAGAGAATTACCCATACAAAGTTTGAAGAAGATCCATGCATTAATGAAGGATTTAGAGTCCGGACAAGATTATGTCTACTGTTGCCTGCTGTGACCTTGAGCTTCAGAGATCATTATGTCTACAGTTCTAACGGCAGATGTCTACTGTGACCTTGACCTACATAGCTCTAAGTCACTATTGCTTCATGACACACCCTTTGGTAAAAGAGAATAGCCATACAAAGCTTGAAGAAGATCCCTGCATTTACGAAGGAGTTAGGTCCGGACAAGATTATGTCTACAGGTGCCTCTGTGACCTTGACCAATATAACCGAAGGCTATTGTTGCTTCATGACACACCCTTTAGTGACAGAGAATAATCATAAAAAGTGTAAAGAAGATTGGAGCACTATTGGAGGAGATAGAGTCCAGACAATATTACGTCTACAAACGGACGGGCATGGTGAAACCAGTATACCCCCCCCCCCCCACCTTTCCATTTAGTTGCGGGGGGGGGGTATAATGAGGAAGATCTTGATTTCCTTGCTTGCATAAACCACATGTTGCAGTAGCTATACCCCATCTAGCACGGTCTTCATTTAATCCTAGACAACCAACCCTGGCCAAAAATTTTAACCTGACTCCATTGAAATTTCTCACATCGTTAAGGTCCTTACTGCCAAAAGTGGAGCCTTTCAGGCCAGCCTTAAAAATATTTCTGTTTCGTATAACAGGGCCTTGAAAAATTTGATGAGGCAGGGAGGATTTTAAAAAAAAATTATTTTTTTTAACTTCACATACCTACCACGTATTACAGCAATATGGGCATCATATGGGCGGGAAAAGGGTCTAATCACTTAAACAAGAGGGCTGTGTGAACAGCCCATGCTCAGCTGATCTTGACATTCAACACACTTGCAGCTCTGTGTATGAACTTGGGAAAGGATCAAGGTCACCCCTGTTCTGAGTAAGTCTGACCATTATGACAGAACACTGACATGTGCAACATCAAGGTTCAAGTAGTTCTCAAGTTATAATGAAGAGTAAAATTCATGTATGTTGCACTGTGACCCCAGAAACGAGATCAAAGTCATTCATGTACTGTCTGAGCATGACCTTCATACAAAAACATTAACATGTACAGCATCACAGTACTAACTCAAAACAGATCTCAAGTTATCAAGTAAACAGTAAATTTCGTGTCAGTTGTCCTGTGAATTAGCATTAGAATGCCCATTGACTTACATAGTAATCAATAGGAAAGCTGCATTGACCAATGAGTACCCGAGTTGAAAATACTTATAAATCCGGAATCTAAAGCAGTGCCACCTAGTAAACAACTTTGTTTGACCCTTCCACAAGAACATATCCATCACATTTCAACTTAATCTGAGTGACAGTTCTGAGAACAAGTGAAAAATAGCAAAACCATACAAAAAATTCATTAAAAAATAAAAATAGAAAAAAATTGCAGCGTCACCTGGTGAACAAATTGGGAACTACATGTGCCTGGGAGTGTCTATGTACGATATCAATACAATTGGGTGAGCAGTTTCAGAGGTGAAGAGTTTTTAAGGTTTGCCCCCAAAAAGAACAAAAAAAAAAAAATCATAAAAATTCCAAAAATCAATAGAGCGTGACCATTTGAATAAACTTGGTAGAGATCCACCCAAGGCACATCCCCACCAAGTTTGAAGTAAATCTGGCCAAAATTATTTAAGTTATAACCATTACAAGAAATTCCCATGTTTAACTTTCCTTTTGTAAAGATTTTTGAAAAAAAAATCATGAAAAAATCAAAATTCATTGGAACATGACCATTTGGACAAACCTGGTAGATTGGATTTTACTGAGAAATTGATAAATCTAAAAAATTGCTTGTAAAACCCCAAGATAGAGAACGCATTAGTTAGTTGCAATACAAGTAAGATAATAAGTAGAATACGTGACATGGCAAGATAATACGCAGCAGATATATGTACAATTTCAATTTCAATCATTAGAAGGTGTTGTTATATATATATATTTTAAACGTATATGTTGATGAGGCTTTCTGAATATAGACTGGGTAACTTTTCCAGATGAAAGGTTCATGAGTAGTTATTAAAAATTTGCCCCGAGTGCTACGAAACTCATGACTATAGAAATTGTTACATTGTCTGGTATTGTAATAATAAATATTAACAATGTCGGTAAAAAAGAGTTCTTATCACATTTGGAAACAAATGGTTTTTAACAATGATAGTGAATTTTGTATGTTCAGATATCAAATTGTCCATATTAAAATAGAAGGTCAAATGCCCGGAAAACGGGTCTGAGAGAATTGAATTTTCAAAAGATTTCCTGGGGAGGCCCCCACAGGCCCCCCCCCCCGCTCTGAGGTCAGTGCCTTCGGCGCTCGCAATTCGACACACACACACACCTTTTTTAGAAAATGTGGATCCGCCCCTGGAACACCACAAGAGAATAGCATTGTCAGACAGTGTCGGATAGTATAACACTACCAGACAGAGTGTCGGAGAGACTAGCATTACCAGAGAGAGTGTCGGAAAGTATTGCGTCACAAGACAGAGTTCTGGGGATGATAGCATTACTAGACATTGTGTAAGAATACAGAATTACTAGACAGAGTATCGGATAATATAGCATTATTAGACAGTGTCGGATAGTATAGTATTACTACAGAGTGTCGGACAGTATAGCATTACTGAGCACAGTATCGGGTAGTATAGCAGTCCTAAACAATGTCAGGTTGTATAGCATAACTAGACAGAGTGTCGACAGTATAACATTACCAGACAGAGTGTAGGACAGTATAGCATTACTATACACAGTGTTTATAGGAATATCATTACTAGACACAGTGTCGGATGGGACAGCATTACAAAAGACAGTGTTGGATAGTATAGCATTATTAGACATAGTGTCTGACAGTTAGTCTTACAAGACAGAGTGTCAGATAGTATAGCATTACCCGGCAGAGGTTCGAGGAGCCGAGTGATAAGAAGATTTCAGATGCACGGTAATACAATCACGATAATTCTTACTCGGATCTAATAAGTGATCAAACAACATTGTATTTAGCAAAAGAAATTTAAAGATTCAAACAACGGACATATACTACTACTACTACTACTACTACTACTACTACTACTACTACTACTACTACTACTACTACTACTACTACTACTACTACTACTACTACTACTACTACTACTACTACTACTAAAATAATAATAATAATAATAATAATAATAATAATAATAATAATAATAATAATAATAATACTGCGGTCAGCCGCTTATGTGCCGCCGTCCTGTTGGCGCAGGAGACCTGAAAAAGAAAAAATGTATCTGTTAGGCTCTTAATTATTACTTTCCCTCATTACCCATCCCGCACGACCCCGCCTCTAAGGCTCAGGCACTTCCCTTGGCATGTTTCTGCACTGACGAACAGTCTACAGACGAACAGCCAAGGGATTCCTTAAAAGGGCTACCACCTTTCCCTTCCTTTCCCGCATTCTTATCTATCTGTTGTATTTAATTTAATTACCTCCTACCTCATACAAACTTCTTTCTTCCCAGGATCCTACCAGGTAGTCCTGTACTGATTTAATACCTCTCTTATTCCCTGGAAGATCACCCTTCAGTCCCAAAAACCACGCAACCCTTTCCTCCTCCCCCAACTTTGAATATGTTCCAAGCTCTTACAATTTTGGTCTTCTCTGTTACATTCCCTGAAAATCCTGTCCCTCCTTTCATTATACGCTGTACACCAAAATAGTCAGTGGTCTAAAGTTTCGTCATCCCCCTGTGTACATACTTTACATTTACCGTCGCTTCCTGGTGTCCATTTTTGTTGTCTCTTATCAAGATTAATTACCCCCGCCCTACATTGAAATAATATTTTAGATCCTTTACTACCATCCCAACACGTACTCTTCTTTGTTTTGTTTTTGTTAAAGATTTGTCAATCCGCTATCTTTGGGGCGACCTATCTTGACATTGTTGCACCACAGCTAAGATTACTAGAGGAGAAAGAGGACACTATTAAATTCAAATGAACTTTCAAGACAAAGTCACTCAAAATATCATGAATCAGTACTAAAAATAAGACAATTTTCATTGGTGCACAAAAAGGAATTAACTTAAGGTGACTTAAAATTGCGGCACCCAGATATCGATATTTAAAATTTATTTTGCATTGCATTATTTCAAGTCTGAACATTTTATAAATTCTGACAGCGTGGCATATAAGCTTCATGATACATACCACTGCTTATTCACCATATAGAATTAATCACCAAGAGCTCCTGATCCACAAAGTACAATTTCTCAACTCAAAAGGTATTTCTAGTTTTGTGTATCGACTAAATTCACCAACCAACATATGAGCACTGCTTCTCCGCTTGGTAAAGTTGGGTTTCTGTTCAAACAGTTATGTTTCTTTAAAAGCATGGTTCAATGTCAAAACTGTCTTTAAACGGACAATACAAGCACAACTTGTGCTCATTGCTTCGGTCGGCTCCATTAACACATTCTCTCCATTATCACATTGCCTCCATCTTTTTTCATAAAATAAATACAATTTGTTTTCTCAGTTTGAAAACGGTTCTGAAGTGACAATTGCCACCCAGGTCACTACCAGCTTCCTGCATATCAGTATATTTTAACGGGTCCTGAATGTAATATATCATCCAACCGATATTACCTAATGGGAATAATAGTTTTCCATTAAACTTTTATACATAAGTGAATTTTGGTTAAATTGATCATACATACACACACACACACACACACACACACACACACACACACACACACACACACACACACACACACACAACACACACACACATACACACACACACACACACACCCCGACACGCACACACACACACATATATGCATATGTGTAGGTTTGTATTTGATTGATGGATTGATTTAATTCATAAGTACATAGTTTTAAAACACCCATATATAGAGAAACTTCTGACAATCATATATAGAAGTCTCGTAGATATATCCCACATAAAATCATTAAATTTAAAAAACAAATTAAAACATACATAGTGCAATAAACTTGAGTGCTGGTTAAAACTATGTACCTATGGAATGGGAGCGCCAGAAAGTGAAAGACTAAACATCCACTTGTTTCCATAGTGGACTTAACCACAGGGAGGGGATGAGGGGGAGTTTAAAAATAATTAACTTATGATAAGAGAAAAAAATCACTTCGTAAATATATATCAAAATACGAAACTTCTCCATATCTCTCAAAGACAGCGATAATATATTCATAATATTAGTTGGATATTATATATGTATATATATATATATACATACATACATACATACATACATACATACATACATACATACATACATACATACACAATCTGTAATATTTAGCAAGAGAAAAACTTTCACTCTAAGGTGCTCCCATCTCTTTCAACAAGTTAGCTTTATTTTTATGCCCCCCTTCGAAGAAGGTGGGGCATATAGCGTTGCACATGTTGGTCGGTCTGTCGGTCGGTAGACTGTGGTTTCTGCACAATAACTCAAGAAGTTTTTAAGCTAGGACTTTGATATTGTATAGGTGTATTATTCTAGTCAAAAGCTAGGCGAAGTTTGAAGATGGGTGACCTTGACCTAATTTCCAAGGTCACAGTGGCACCTGAGTTAACTTTGGTTTCCGCACAATAACTGAAGAGGATTTTAAGCTAGGACTTTTATATTGCACAGGATAATAGTCCATATTTGGGGCTAGGCGAAGTACGAAGATGGATGACCTTGACCTCATTTTAAAGGTCACAGAGCCACTTTACTGAATATGGGTTGGTACCTGAGTTAACTTTGGTTTCCACATGATAACTGAAGAGGTTTTTAAACTAGGACTTTTATATTCCATTGGATAATGGTCCATATTCAGGTCTAGGTCAGGTTTGAAGATGGGTGACCTTGACCTTATTTCAAAGGTCACAGAGCCATTTGGTTGAATACTGTTTCTGCATGATATCTTGCATTTTAGAGGTAGCACTTTTATATTGCACAGCTTTATGGTTGCCTATAAGGGCTAGTTTGAGTTTGTAGATGTGTGACCTTGACCCAGTTTTGATGGTCACACACAGACAGTAGACTTCCTTTTTTTGCACAATAACTGAAGGTCAAGTGAAAATGAGTGACCTTGCCATAATTTCCAAGGTCATAAAGCCACTTTACTGAATATGGTTTCTAAATGATGACTAATTTTCAGCTATAACTTTTATATTGCCCAGGTTTTTAGTCATTTTTTTAAGGGCTAGGTTAAAGTATAAAGATATGTGACATTGATGTATGATCAACCTTCACTAATTTTGTAAGGTCACAAGTGCCCCATCTACCACTATCAATAGGGTAGCGAGGGCAAGGGTAATGAGGGAGGGGGGGCATCTATGTTTTACAAACATATCTTGTTCAAATAGATTTTGTTGAGCACGATGCCACTTCATCCAGAAGACCATTCCATAGTTTAACACCATTATACACCAATACCCTGGCAACATCCCTCAAATAAGATGGGGCTGTGTCGTGGAAAATGTCGTAGTTGTGAAATGCGCTGAGATAATCAAGCCTCATGCAACATTCAACATGTTCAAGTCATTAACCTTCTTTGAACTAAGAAGGTACCTATTATGAAATTCCATGACAAGCCTGACCATTTTGTTTCGTGCCAATGTAGCTTTTTACTTGAGCATATACTTCAATCCTAGAAACCAGACATTGCATCCAAAATCAAAACTGGCCTAGAGAATTGCAGACCTTTCTATCCTCTTTCTCTGAGAGAGGAAAAAGCATTATCAATATAGGAATTTCATGTTTCTACAATCTTTTAAACCGCCACACTACCTTGAGAAGGGCCGGACATATGTTGATCCACAATAAATCCCAAGTAGTTAATCTTGTCTTTGCTCTCAATTGTACAATCTTCAAATTTTATATCTAAGGTAGCACCCTTCTTCAATTTCTCTAATGAACCTAAGACAGTGCTTTTTTTTTGCCCCAAAGTAGCGACAATCTATTTACCTCCAACCACACGTTATTATGTTCCAGTCTAATGCTTAAAATGATTTCAATGCCATTCAAATCTTTGCTGGCAGTTACTAGATAAGTAGCATCCTTCTTCAATGTCTCTTATGAACCTAAGACAGTGCTTTTTGTTTTGCTCCAAAGTAGCGACAATCTATTTACCTCCAACCACACGTTATTATGTTCCAGTCTAATGCTTAAAATGATTTCAATGCCATTCAAATCTTTGCTGGCAGTTACTAGATAAGTAGCACCCTTCTTCAATTTCTCTTTGGAACCAAAGACAATGCTTTTCGTTTTGCCCAAGAGTAACGATAATCTATTTACCTCCAACCGCACGTTAATATTTTCCAGTTTAATGCTCAAAAGATTTTAATTTCATTCAAATCTTTACTGGCAGTTACTGGAACAAAGACATCAGCATATATGAACAAGTTGCAAGAGGTAGCTGGATTCATGTCGTTTACATACACCAGAAACATCAGCAGACCCAAAATCGATCCCTGAAAGACGTCAAACTTTATGCTACCCTCAGGTGATCTTGTTCCACCAATGTCTACAAAGTGTTTGCGCTGAGTGAAATAAGATTTAAACCTAGAAACGGATGATTATTTGTCCATTCCAATAGCCTCCAGCTTACTCGAGAGTATGTCATTATTGACCGTGTCAAAGGCTTTTTGTATGTACAGATGACGAGCACCAGTATACAATCCATTATCCGTGTTGTAACGGATTAATTCTGACAAATGAATAAGTACTGAATCTGCACAAAGGGTGATCTGAAACCAAATTGTAAACTGTATATAAGACCATGACTACCAAGGTATGTGTACACATGAAAGTACACAGTTCTTGCCATGATTGTACATACCACTGGTAGAATAGACAGGTCTGTATGGCGAGCCTTTTTAACATTTTATCATTTTAATACATTTCCATAAACATTTTAGATGGGACAGTAAATTATGGGTATCCAAAAACCGTTTAAAGATTATTCTTTATATCATAAATAATTCTTGATATCAAACATTATTAATTACATCAAAAATGATATCCAAAAATGACAATTGATATTAAAACCTCATTTTTGGATATCAATAAATGTTTTTGGGATATCAATAAATGATTTTTGGATATCTAAATTTCATCTTTTGATATCCAAAGTTGTTTTTCTTTTCCGAAATTAATTTTTGGATATGCAAAATTGATTTATTGATCGTGTTATTAAAAAAAGCCAACAAGAGAAATTCTTGATATCAATAAGTGCTTTTAGATATAAAAAAAACTGAGTTATGATATAAAAAACTGACATTAGGAATTCATTTTAGATACGAAAGAAAACTATGGATATCCAAAAACCGTTTATGGATATCCAAAACTGTATTGGATTTCAAAAATTAGTTCGTCTCTATTTGAATCTTGATTTTCATCTTTAAGACCAATGTTTGCATTTTTTTACTTTCTTTTTTTCTTGAAGGCATACCTGAAGCTTCATTACATTTCCACAACTTCTTGGAAAATGACTATTTCCTATATTTGATTCCGTATATAGTCATTTTTTTTTTAATTTCTTCATACCTCACTGAGTTTGATTCCTCAGTACTTTGTAGTCATCCTAAGATTCCCCTCCCGTATCTCTTGAATCCCACAAACGCTTCGCCACGCTTGCGTGTGAGATTCAGCAAATACCCGTCAAATCAAGGTTTACTTTTTTGCTTTAATCGTACTAACTTTCTTGACCCAAGCAACGTGTCCAAGAATATGAATGTAGAGTCGTAAAGTTACACCATGCAACATTCACATCTGTACCACATATAGCTGGGGACCAGTCTGTCTCCAACAGCTTACCCCTGAGAGTATCCTTTTGATAATCTTTCATACTTTTAATTACGCATAGTTTTTGCCGATTTGTCTTATCTCTACAGAGTTTCCTAGTGCAGAGAGTGATCACGTGATTACTCATTGCATAGGGAATTGTACCTGACATTGTATTACTACCAGCATTGATCATAGTCGGATCTACTATAATTTGGAGCAGACTAAACATTCGTTTGAAAGTTCGTAGAGGTTTCAACAAACAATGCTGTTGACCAGCAACAGCATGTTTTGAAATCATCCAATAATTAACTTCCTTGCTGAATGAAATTTGGAAGTCAAGAAATGTTGACTCAAGATTGTCATAAAGGAAGCAAGACATAATTAAACTCAGTTCCCAAACTTTCGTGATGTAAATATGTACGCTTATCTCCTAGATAAAACCAAGCCACCATGTTTTTATGTATATAACTCGTCCCCCTTTCTCTTTCTGTCGTTTTAGACAATATAACTTGGAAGTTGAATCTCTGTATCAGGAACAGATTCATCTAACCAAGGTTTAGGCACTGCTATATTGGATGCTCTTTGACTGATAAGCTAAAAAAAATAATTTCATGCATCTTGGGGAGCAGACTTCTGACACCAATGTGAATAAAGCTTTGTCCTCTCCTTGTGAAGCAATCAAAACAATCTGGCTGTAACTCCAACTTACTACTATAAAGACAAGAGCTGGAGGTGGCATTGTTTTCGTCATAAAAAGGACCTCACATATCACCGCCGTTATCACCAAAATCAGACATGTGAGCAGTTAGCATATGGAAACTTCGTCATGACACATGTAGGACATGACCAAAGGAGTTATAGCTGACTATTACGAGGGTTTAGTGATATGCCAGGTCCACACGTGAAAGAAAGTACCACAGTGCATGCATTTTATCTCACAGCTGAGTTAGGCGAGTGTGTCAAGTGCTGCAAGAGAAAGCAGCAGATGGGAACATACTGACACGGCACACAGTCTCCACTGATCATGGCGGCCGCGTTCTGCTTGCTCCTGCTCCTGCTCAGCGCCTACAACTCCCTGTCAGGTAACAAGAAAACCTTGCCCCACTCCCAGCTACCGCCATTACACGTGATTCGGATTCGTATGAGCTCTCTGGTCTTCTCCTAGATAAAACCAAGCCATCATGTTTTCTCTGATTCTCTGTCATGTAATGCCGAACCCCACGTCTCTGATGTCGTCACGTAATGCTCACATGTATCCGGTTCTGTGCTACGTTATGCCAACTCCACGAATCTTTTCTCATATCCGATGCTGGGCAATGCTAACTTTTCCTATATTGGAAGTTCAGTGCAACATTGTTTTAACAGATTAGGGTGGCTATGCAGTTAAGCGTTCACTCCGGTACTATGTATTTTGTGGTTATCTACAAAGTTCGGTTAATGGTCATCTGCATTACTTATTGAAACACAAGGCAGGTTATAGACATTTCGGTCCAGGTTTATTGAAGCGCAAGAAAAATCATTACCATTTCGGTCCAGACTTGACGAAACACAGGACTAGTTATTACCATTTTGGTTCACACTTTAAAAAAAGAAAGTTATTGTCATTTGAGTCGAATATATATGACAAGCCGTTTTGACATTAAATATTTTGTTATATCGCTAAATATTTAACGATATTGCTAAAAATTTAGCGATATCGCTCAATCATTTGGCGATATCACTAAATAATTTATCGATATCGCCAAATCATTTGACCATATCGCTAGCTGATATGGCAATGTCTCTAAATCATTTAGCTATATCGCTCAATGATTTAGAGATATCCCCAAATGATTTAGTGATATCCCTAAATGTGTATGATTTAGCGCTATCGCCAAATTATTAGGGATATCGCGAAATAGGACTAAACTTCACAACGGCTTGCCATATGTAAGAGACCTCATTGAAATTAGACTTTAAGAACACACACACACACACACACACACATATATATATATATATATATATATATATATATATATATATATATATATATATATAGATAGATATAGATATATATGTATATACAAGTCAAAAGTATCTTCAAAATAATACGTTGCATAACAAGGAGAAAGGTTTGTGTACTGTTAAGTACAAAATTTGTCAAAGGAACAACAGTGTCATAAGTGTCAGAATTCAATGTCAGTGTTACGTTTTCCTAGGTAGCGTCTCGTATACTATATGGTTGCTGGTACATTCTGCACTAAGTACAGAAACATTTCGCAGGATTTGAAACTGTAAGTCCAAAATGTTTAAATTAAACCCAAGGAGGCTAGAGGGTGCCAAAAATATCACACAAGAACGTTTCTAGACAAAAAAAAAAAGACTAGTTGGCCAGACCCATCAAAGTATGGTCTTCCAGTCCTCATTGGTCGTTTTCACAACTTTGTGAATTTTGAAACAGAGCGTGGATTTGTGTCATCTCAGCGGACACTTTCGTGTCTTTGTTTTCTTGTAAGTATAGTGCTTGTCTCGGTTCACAGGTGCATGTACATGTAGTTTCTTGACAGCTTCTGTTAAAATTTGTTAATGTAATAAATATATATGTATATGTGTATGTATGATAATGTACATGTACATGTACATGCACATATACTCATCCATCCTGCCAGGAAGGGATTACCCTCTCAGGAGTGGGCACTTTTCTCTGGTCCCAGGCGTGACTTTTCTCTGGTCACAAGGGTGCCCACTGTGGAGAGGTTTCACTGTCAGGTATAAGTAAACACTGGAATTGTGAAGTTTTTCTTTCTTTCTTTCTTTCTTTCATTTTCTTTTCTTTCTTCTTCATGATTAAGTTGGTCTGGAGATTTTCTCAAGCACTTTTTTTTTCGAAAACAACCAAACTTGCTATCGTGACTGACCTGACCAGTGAATTTGTGCCTCTCATTTGGAATAGTCATGATGTTTAAAAGTATGCAAATTAGGGGCAATTAAAATTTTAAAAGCTCCATATCTTCCAAACTATTGCAGATACTCAATATTTCAAAGAACATATATAGGTTTGTGACACCTGCCAATAGAATGGACAGTATAAGTTTTTGAATTTCAAATTATGCTGATAAGGGACTTTGAAAAATTTCAAAGTTGAATATCTGGAAAACTATTACACACCATTACGTACCATTCCAACTTCAATTTATAGGTTTGTGGCAAAGCCACATCCAATGAACCATGAATTAAAGTTGTAGGATTTTAGTTTATGCAAATTAGGTGATCATGCAAAATATAAAAATATTGAAGAGCTTTAAAACTATTATAAATATAGGTACCATTCCTGTTTCAATTTATGGGTTTGTAGCAAAGCCCCATCCAATGAACCATAAACCAAAGTTGTAGGCTTTCAATTTATGCAAATTAGACCAGTACACAAAATTAAAATGTTGAATAGCTTCAAAACTATTGTAGATAGTAGTTTCATTCAAACTTCATTTTGTAAGTTTGCGATATGGCCACATCCAATGAACCAAGAACCAAAGTTGCAGCATTTTACTTTGCAACAATTAGACTAATACACGAAATTAAGATTATGCTGACAATGGCGAAGTGTACCATTTCAAACTGTTCTAACTTTAAAGGCACCCAGACAGATTTGCCGTGAAGCAAATCGTCTTTTCTAGTATTTTATTTGCACTTTTCTATCATGAGGTAACCTCAGGACAGGCATAATTACCGCCGCGGAGTCTTCAAAAGCTTAGGTCCTGAAGTAAAGGAGGAAAAACTGTGTAATAACTCAAGTTCTCAACAAAATATAAAGAATCTCTTACTGTTCATGTTGAACAGATCTCTTAGTCCCAAGTGACCAGGCGATTTAATTAAATCAAAATAAGACTAAAATTAGTCCGCCATTTTACATTGGGTCTAGAAAAGTAGCTGTTTTACATACCCGTTTACGTAGAATCGCTATTGATGTAGTTATATTTTAATTAAAATTCTTAAATTTTGCACACAATTTAATATGGCATTTGAGACGTAATAATCAGGTCACATAACGCTCTCCAAAACCACATTTTACATTTTAAAGAATACATTATATCAAGCTTGATTCTGGTACTGAATATAAAATTTTAGTATCGCTATTGATGTAATTATATTTTAATTACCATTCTTAAATTTTTCATAAAATTTGAAATAGCGTTTTAAGAATCAGATCACATAATGCTCTGCAAAACCACATTTTACATTTTAAAAAGGTCTTAGTTCTATTTTTATTGCTGTTAAAATTTTCTCTGAAAATTTAAAGTTTTATCTTTGATTTAAACATACTGTAAGTTTTGAACTAAAACTCTTATGCAAAATTTAAAATAAAGTGTTCCTGCTACAAATGTACTGTTTCATTTTCCATAAGAAAAAAGTTTTCCCTTTTATTGTATGTGCTATTGTGTCTGCAAAAACCTGTAAAACTAAAGTTGCTTTTAATTAAACAATTCAATTTGATTTATTAATATTAACAGAGATTTCATAAATTTCAATAGCTTAATCCAAATGCATACCTTTAGAAAACATGTAGTTATATGATCTCACAACAAAAAAAAAAAAACAAAAAAACAAAAAGGAAAGAAGTCTAGTGTATACAAGGACATGTTTGGAACAAAGTCTTATTTTCTGTATAAAGTGTACCACGCCCTTGTGATGCGAAATGCTGATCCACTCTGGAGTGGGCAGCTGCCACTTTTTCCAAGTCCCAAGGGCGCAATCTACTGAGCAGTTTCAGTATATAAGTAAACCTTGGAACTGTGTGTATATCTGAGTCTTAACATTTGGTGATATTTTCGTTTAAAAATTTTCAATGCCTCTAATTGACATGATTTTAACTGCTACAAGTATATATCTTTCATTGGAAGCCTCACACCGCATACACATACCAGTAGCAGTTGGGATTACACTTATCTCTGTTATAGATGTGACGATATTTGAGCTTTGAAGTTTGAAATACTCCCAGTATTCAATGACGTCAATCGATGATTAACAGTAATATGTTACCTTCTGGGCACACATACTGATTTGCTTATATGTTTTTCCCCCAAATTATAAAAGATAGAGGTGCAAATACAACTTCAATTTTTTAGGTTTGTGCTAATAATAAATAATAATTTATTGATGAGACTACCCCTTTACAACGGGGGCACCGCGGGCAGGGCATGACCCGCGGTGCGTTCAAATATATACAAGTATAAAAAGAACACAGTACGTCACTATACACACCAATCAAGTAATAAAACAATTAGGTCGGGTTCAGGGAGTCGCTAAGTGACTCGCGCCTGTGGTGCCACGCTTCTGTTATAAACTTTTTACAGATAAAATCAAACAGTGACCCAACATTTTTTCCAAAGTCAAATGCTTGTTCGCCAAGTAAAAAACAAAGTTTTTTTATTTGTGAGGAACCCATGTATTTGTACCATACGTTCTCCATACCGCACTCTCTTAGACTATTTTCCAACATAAATATATATTTGACTCTAATATGGTTTGTTGTACTACAGTTAAACATGAAATGTGGAAGATCCTTTTTTTCGCGGTGACAAAAATTGCAAATTTCATGTGATAATCCCCATCTAGCGAGATCTTCATTCAACCCCAAACAACCGACCCTGGCCAAAAATTTTAATCGGACTCCAGCAAAATTTCCCAAGTCATAAATGTATTTACTGCCAAAAGTACAACCCTTAAACAACCGAAACCAGTCCAAAGAACTTATATTATCAATATCTTGAAAGAATTCTAAATGGTAACTTTCTAAACTTAATTTTCGATCAGGCTACAGCCAGCCGTCATTTTTGCTTGTCAACGCACGGTCCATTCCTACATTAATCAGAATTTGGTGAATTTCATAAATATAAGGCCAGGGTGGTTTCGTTTGACCATCACAACTTCCCAAAAGTTCATTAAAAACTTGTTTACATAGTCTGTTATCAGGCAAATCGTAATTTAGTCTGTGGTAATACTTGATTCAGATTCGATCTAAAATTAACTTAAGTGGTAACCATCCAAATTCTCCTAAAACCGCTGAAACAGCCGGAGAGGACCTTACTCCCATAATCGCCTTCGCCATGCTATATTGTATTGTTTTGATTAGTGCTCTCATTAGTATTGTTAAGCCAGACAGCACATCCATGTGAGAGAGAAGGTACGATGATGCTTTTCCAAATACTATTACCAAACGAAACTCTGTTAACGTTCTCATGAGCTGATAAGATATTGCATCGATAAGCCCGTAGGCGTGATGCCTTGGGTTTTAGTAACGTTTTAACATGTGATAAGTCACACAAGGACTGGGTGAAAAGTATTCCAAGATATTTATAGGTCGTACACTCATTAATAAAAGAATTCCCTAGCATCCATTTCCTGCTGGGTTATAACGTTTGCCAATGACCATCACTTTTGATTTATCGTAATTAAAGGACATGCCCCATACAAATACATGTGAAACATTTAACATTTTAGTCAAACTTTCTTCACTTTCAGCAATAAGGACCACATCATCTGCGTACAGTAAACCAGGAATTTTTTTTCCGTTGAGGGGAATGCCAAAGTTTTTATCATTTAACATGTCAATTAAATCTTGCATAACCAGGGAGAACAGAGTCGGCGATAGGATACAGCCTTGTTTCACACCATGTGCAACCTCGAACCAAGATGATTCACGTGGTCCGAAAATAACCTTGTTATTCACTTGGCTGTACAGGCCTTTGACAAGGCGCCATGCTTTTCCTTGTATGCCTTTCTCCCAGAGCTTTAGGAATAACTATAGGTGCATCCAATGAATTGAAAGTAAAAGATATGAAATTTGGTTTCATGCTAATTAAACCTGCTTCTGAACTTTGAATGTTGAAAATTTTTAAATGTATCGCAGAAAGAGGTGTCAATAGCAACATCAATTGATTGGCTTACAGTGTAGGTGTGTCCAATAAAATAAAATGAAAGTTGTTAAATTTGAAATTGTGCTGATTAGCACTTTAAAGATTTTAATGTTCACCACTTAAAACATATTAATGATTAATTGGCAATTTCAATTCAAAATATAGTGCACAAGGAACAGTTGATTAACATTAAAAATATTTTACAGCATTTAAGATAAAAACATTTTAGATCCAACTAATTTTCAAGGCACACAGACAGCAAATTTTTTTTCCTAGTTCGTTTTTGTTTTTTGCTTTGTTGACAGCAACAGCGCCGGGAACGGCAAACAATGAAACAGTGTTTGATGTGACGAACGCAGAGCTGAAAGAGATAAGTGAACAATTGTACGCACTGGATGTGAACAAGGCGCAGCATGGCAAGGACTATGTGGTGAATATCAGAGGACCCAGGTGACAATCCCTCTTCTCACATACCTAACATTTACCCACATGATACCGATTCAGTCTCACGGCCCCTTATGTTGTTGCACACCCCCCCCCCCCCCAAATGCTCCCTGTCCATATGAGACAGCTTCAAAAAGGCGTGGCTAGTGCACTGGAGGTGGCCAATCTTGTTTGCTGGGGACTACACTTCATAGTAAAACAGTAGTCACGTGGCTATCGTGAAATGCCATTGCAAAGAGAATGGACAAAGAATCTTGATTCCAGTTTTTTGGCCCATGAACGAAAGCTCCCAGAAAAAAACCTAGAAAAATAGACGCGTTACAAGAAAAATACACCTACCCCCCTCCCCCCCCCCCCCCCCCAATTATTGAGAGGATTACCTTCAGGAACGCATGTAGTCACGTCAAACTGGACGCTTTGGGGTTCCATGATCCAAGATATGAGTAAATACAGTACTAGCTAAGAGAATCATTTTATGCCTTCTGTATACTTCATTAAATAAAGCATTGTAAATGTCAAATTGTTCTGAACTATGCCATTTATAACTCATGTGATCCGTGTAGTGACATATTAACACTATAACGGGCATGAAGTGCATGTATTACTGAATGACGTCAAAGAGGTACCGTTAAACATTATACTGGCAACATGCTAAAAACCTGTCGAACACACCGTTATTATCCGATCCACAGTCACACTGTGGTGTTGAAACTACTTCAATTTTTAACAAAGTCCCGGCCAAGACAGCTGGACTCATGCTATGCTACGCATGTATTATATATTAGGTTTTAGTTCCAAAATAGCATAATTCGTTTATTTTTGACTCCCCTGCATTTTTAGGTAGACTTCAATTTTTGTATCAACTCGCCTTTCGTTACTTCGATTGGCAAGTTGGTCCATAATATGGTCCAAAAAGAGATACATGGGTTCGAAAAACAGAAAGCATAAAACAAACGAAAGGGTACCGAGGCAGATGTTTACATGCATATTGAAATATTAGTCAAAATACCAATACACAAAATAAACCATAAGGTACCAAGACAGTGTTAATATGAGGCGTTTGGTTCCAGAATATACGAGGGCTGGCTGAAAAGTTCTAAGCCTAAGTGGGATATCTCAATCGGATTGAAACAAACTTTTGCCACCAACAAGAACAAGTGATTAGTGTCTTTGTACCAGACCATCTTGTGAACCTACCCAATGAAATCAGCAGAAATGGACAAAACTGGTTATCAAGTACCTGCAACTAAAACGGCTAACTCCAACACAGATACATGCCGACATGGTCTCCACTTTAGGGGTTGACGCCCTTTCACTTTTCCACCGTTAAGAAGTGGGCTGCGGAATTCAAGAGAGAGAGAGAGAGAGAGAGAGAGAGAGAGAGAGAGAGAGAGAGAGAGACAGAGAGAGAGAGAGAGAGAGAGAGAGAGAGAGAGAGAGAGAGAGAGAGAGAGAGAGAGAGAGAGAGAGAGAGAGAGAGACGCGCGTCCAGGAAGACCTTCAACAGCAACCATTCCCGAAAACACTACCCGGGTGCATGACATGGTAATGGCTGATCGACAACTGACCATTCGACACATTGCCAGTATTGTAAGCATCTCTGATAAGAGGGTGCATTATCACCAAGAAGCTGGGAATGACAAAAGTTTCTGCAAGATGGGTGCCCATGCTCTTGACCGTGGATCAGAAACGTGTCAGATTCTTGGCGTCCCGTGATAATTTATGCCGTTTTGAAGCAGATCCCCATGAACTTTTGGCCCGATTTGTAACCATAAATGATACCTGGATCTGTCACTTCGAACCAGAAACCAAAATTCAGTCTACACAAGTGAGGCATCGTGGATCACCCCCCCCCCCCAAAAAAAAAGTTAAGTCGGTTCCTTCTGCTATAAAGATGATGGCTTCAGTGTTTTGGGATTCCAAGGGTATTCTGCTGATTTGACCCCTTGACAAAGGCCAGACTATCAATGGAAGATATTATGCTGACCTACTGAGACAGTTGCGTGAAGCTATCATAGCTAAGCGACGGGAAATGCTCACAACAGGAGTCCTGTTCCACCTAGACAATGCTCCTGTTCAAAAATCGGTGGTTGCCATGTCAGCAGTCCATGATCGTGGCTTCACACTCATTGACCCTCCCCCATTCCCATTTACCCGATTTATCCCCGTCAGACTTCCACCCATTTTTCAAAATGAAAAAGGAACGCCATTTTCCTAGTAATGCTGACGTCATTTCCGCTATGAATGACCTCTTCTCGAGTGGCTGAAGAAACTTTCTTCTTGACAGGCATCCAGGCCTTGCTGCATCGCTGGCAAAAGTGTGTACCTGTAAGGGGACTATACAGAGAAATAAATGAAAACCACCACCTTTGTACGGGTCTTTCACAGCTAGGCTTAGAACTTTTCAGCCAGCCCTTTCAGCAAATTTCAAGGTAACAGTACAACGTGTACAATAGATAATTCCATTACGTTAACATTATTCGTACCAATGAGCATCCGCCAAGCAGCTGCGGGTGGATATATGGGTTAAAACTGGACAGCAGCGACTGAAGGTTTATCCAATTATAAATATACATTTGATATTTTATTTGATGTATTTAATATTCTATTAACCCTTTTATGCCCATACAGGCTCGTGTTTACAATGCATATAAATACAAAGAACATACAGACATGTAAAAGCACAAAAGTACATAAATAGTAAAATTGCAATAAACACAAATAGAAATTGTCTCAGAAAGCAATCCGTTAAGTAACGAGGCACACAGTTCATAAGTTCCGGATCTTTTGATGATACTAAGAATTGCACATGAGCTTTAGTTGACAGAGAGAAAGTTTGGCAAACTAGCTGTTATTCAAGAGAAGAGACCTTTTCTTATGTCATCATATAGAGTACAGGAAAAAAGTAAGTGAAGTTGGTCTTCAGTAACAGAGTTAGGACAGAAAAGGCAGATACGTTCACTAATAAGTTCCTTAGAATTACGACCAGTCTCGATACGCAATACATGGCTACTGATTTTGTTAAACGCCGGCGCATCTTGGAACTTGGGACGTGAGAGAGATAGTTTTTCTACCTGTATAAGAATATTTGAAAAGGAGATAGAACCTGAGTTTGATATCCGACCCATGTTTGACCTTATGATCCTGTAATATTGAGAAAAAGGGTTGTTGATATCGGTCATGAAGATGTTCCTCCAACTGTGTCAAAACACGTGCTATGTCAAAGAGTGGCCTTCTTGACTGATTTAGTTTTGCCCATACATTATCCATAACGTTATTATTGAGTAAAACTCCTATTGCTGTAGCCCAGCTCCTGTGGCCTCTAGAAGCCAGCTCTAAGGCATTGTTGTATGAGTGTATCAGAATGTGATCGTCCGAGAGGGACATCACTCTTAACCAATATTTAATGATGCGAATCTTAATTTCAAATTCTAAATGATATATGCCAAGTTCAGCTAATGCACCCGAATTTGAAGCTTTTTTCACCGAGGCCGAGTAGAAATTAACAAAAGTTTGTCATGACGTTGTTAGCACGTTTAAAATTAACAACGTCCTGTGCCTGCGGTTCACGAAGGACAGGAAGACGATTAGAAGAAGAGTCGGTCAACTACACTTCACAATCGTACAGTAGTACCTGTTTCACATAATGTATCAAATAAGTAGAGTTGCGTTTTGGGAAGGAGTGATATATCACGGTCACATATTTCCTTACGGTTTAACATGTGGGCCACTTTCTTCCCTTTTTACGGCTAAGTTGTTTGCAGCGGGACTGAATGTACCACGACTGCTAAATATTCTACCAAGATACGAGAAGGAGTTAACATTTGCTAATATATTACCGTTGCATATAAAATTATCATTTGCTGAACAAAAATACTTTACACAGAATTCAAAATGTTCTGCGTATAGAAACGATAAACGGCTAGGCAAAAACGTATTTAGATGCATCTCAACTTTAAAACTTTGTTTCTATTTTTGTAATGTGTCATTTTGTAGATTGTTCACCAGAGTGAACGCAGAAGTGTTGCGGCGACCAACCTTCGCCGCTTTGAGGGCGGTACAGAAAATATACACTCCTGAAACGGGAAGTGGCCGAGACGAGCCAGAGTGCCCACCGTGTGCCCCGGAGGAAAACGCTTTCCTGGATTCTGTTTTGGAGACGAGTGTGATAAGGAAAGTTCACGAGTTCCTGAGCAGCAAAGGTAGGCATTAGTTAGCCTGCGGCAGGAGTTAAGGTGCTGTCCAATTGGGCAAGGCGACTTCATTGTTGGGCTCAATATCATAGATATATGCATTCCTAACAAAATAAACATATTTACTCAATTAACTGCAAGGCTTTTCATAACCTGTCGGCACAAAAAGTAGTGGAACACACCGTTCAAAATTACAGCATAAACACAAGCGATTTGGCTAAAATGTTATTTTATGATTTTTTAGATATTGAAAAATCACTCAAGATAAAATAGGGGTGATCTGGGTTGGTTTAATTTCTTGACACACCAGCCTTTCAGTCCCATGGTGCATATTTGTGACACGTAGCAACCCATGCCATTTGGGGTCAGGTGTAAAAGTGGGTCAGCAAAGCCCATACATTACAGTGAACCTAAAAGTCCTGAAAGTTTCACCCTGCATACGAGGAAGAATTTTCTATTTATCAACTAATCTACCTGAAGTACATAATATAGCCATCCTGCAATTACACCCTGGTGTGATACAATATGAAAGTACAATGCTTATTTGACAACATATAGAGAGGTTAAATTTATGCCTGCTATATTCCAAAAGGCGAGTATCATAGGAAGAGACCACAAGATGTGGGCAGTCAACCATGAACAGGATGGGCAGCACCATCTTTAGGTTAATTTAGAACTAACCCAGATCTCTCCTATTAATGACCAATCATGTGCTCTCATGAGTTCAATACATATTTCTAAATAAAAACACATATCAGGATTTTTCATAAAAATGTGTGTTTTCAAAAGGTGATACAAAATAACAAAATGCCTGTTTTGGAAAATTGTAAAGTTTGTTGAACTCTTCAGTTTTGATACACATTTAAAAAAGAACTGGTCTTTTTTAGAAAGTCTCTGATACATTTTTGCCCTCAAGGCCTCATAGGTAAAGTAGTCTTCGTTTGATTAAAATCATAAAATTCCTTTTTGGCATTTATCAATGTGAAGCGGCCGTTTTGGTGTAGCTGCATATTGTCTGTTATCAGGATATAAAGGTTAACACGGTCCTTCGACTACCATCTTAACATTACAACTGTTTTGTTAATTTGTTCAGACCGTATTGATATACGGAATTTAAAATGCATTATGACAGACAACATGTGTGTCTACCAAAATATCTCAAAATGAAGAAAATTATCAAAAACTGGTCGGACATTACCTAAAGCACACCAAATACTAGAAGATAAATGGCATTGTCACACCAAGCAGTACATGTGCATGACTTCCAGACCCCAAAAGTACCAAGCAGAACAATTATGGATAGCACTTCTGTATGCAATCCCTATATGAACAGGTAATAAGTATTTTAAAAACAAAAGGCACGTACGTCGTGCCGATGTCAAGTTAGATGAGCACTGGTACTCAAAGCAACAATATTGAAAGCGGTCCTGATCACAGGCGCTCGTCACGTGACTCCCAGCACCATTGTTATTTTAGTAGTCCTGTCAACCTACCTTAATTGTACAGTCGAATTACGCTAAATATAAATCGGATTTTATTCTAACACATACCAAGTGTCATATAAAAGATTTATTCCCTGTATGTGACGGTTTTAATTTTTTATTTTGCTATGAATATGAATTTTTTATGAAATGCGACATATATCGATAACATCTTTTCACGTTAGTCGGAGGTGGCTGGGAGTAGGCGCTGTTGCGCGGAACAGTTATAGCAGCAAAATATTTGGTGAATTCTGATTGGTCAGAAGTACTGTGACATGTCGGATCTCCAAAATATCCACAATGGATATGTAGAAATATGCCATCTATAGATAGTCATATTTCTGAAGATCTCAATATGGACCTGAACATTGTTGATGATTTAGATGCTGAGAGTACATCAGAGATATTAGGTGTTCCAAAACAGAGAGTCTCAATGGATAACCATACACCAAATAACTACGGTTATAAATAAGTTGAGCTTTGTAGGAATCATGGGTTGTTTATGTTGAATGAAACGTACGATAAGGGTCAATACTTCGGTAACTTCACTACCACCAAGGATTCGATTGTGGACTATGTAATTGCAGATGGAAGATCTTTAAGCATGATTTACAAGTTTAAGATCCTACAATTTGATCCTTTGCTGTCCGACATTCACAGGCCTGTATCATTTACACTTAAATGTTTGAATATTTCATACTCAAAGGGAAATAATGACAAAGCAAAGGGAATTTTGGTAGATGATGATAGTTCCAATGCTAAGATTATATGGGATCGTGACAAGGTAGATGAGTTTGTTCGGAATATTGATCCATTAAAATTAGAGGATCTGATATGCAAAGCAGATGATCCAGGTGTATCTATTGACATCACAGCAGAGGATATCAGTTTTTTTTATTAGATACTGTGGTAAAGGGGACTTTTTCATTAAGATGCAACAAGCGGCCTAAGTCTAATAGAAAATGTTCTAATCCATGGTATAACAGATCATGTGCGGAAAAAACCTGATATATGTAAATTGTAATTGCTAAAAAGACTTTTTAACGTTACCGGTAACATTCATGAGCAAGCAATACTTTCTGATTCCGGTCGTGCCTATAAAAGTGAGATAAGCAAAGCACGTCTAGATTATATCGATCAATTTATTCATACATTGCGCAATCTTAAAGCAAAAGATCCGAAGGAGTATTGGAAATTGTTAAACACCTCTAAAAAACCTAATTAAAGAATAACAAATCTAGCATTATTTGAGCAATTTAAGAAACGAGCTTCTAATCAACATGACAACAAGGAACCACATGTTAATATCTCCGATATTCTCTTTGTATGTGAGGCACAATGCGAAGGGCTAGATAGGGTGATAAGAGATTAAATAGATGACACGTGATCTGAAAAATGACAAATCTTCAAGTGCAGACTTTATTATTAAAGGGTATATAAAACTGAACAGCCGCTGTTACTAGTTCATGTAAAGCTTTCAATCGCATCTTAGAGGGTGGCGAATGTCCTTTAATATGACTGAAGGGTTGGGTTATACCACTATACAAGAACAAGGGCGACCCTTTTGATCCTTCTAATTTTCGGGGAATAACTTTACTGAGTTGTCTACGTAAGGTGTTTACTTCCATCTTGAATAAGAGACTAAGGGAATTCTCTGACAGAAATCATATCATATTAGAAAGCCAAACTGCCTATCGTAAATTCTATTCTATTCTATTCTACACTGGATCATATATTTTTAATTAAGAAAATCATATTTGATAGATACTTCATTGGCTATGTTATGCTGTGGACTGTGCTCTCTGATTCATAGTTATAATGGCAGTAGAGTGTGTTTATAATGTTTCAGATTCATAAATATCACAAAAGATGTAGGCCTACTTTCTTCTTTTGGGGCAAACTCAGCTGACTGACAAGTCAGGAGAATTAAAAAGTGATAGGCCTACCAGGTCTCTTTCTATCTTTGGTAGAAGTAATGAAATTTTGGGTTTTGAGTGGTTAGGCCTATACATTGTGTAAACACTATAGTCTGTAGCTAAAGAAGAATATTTCAAAGGAGGACCAGTTTAAAACCACCAGTTGCCTTTTATGGGTGACTGTCTGTTTCAAGTCAGGAGTGAAATTTGTTTCTTCACATTGGTATTGGAAGATGAATGTTGATGCTCTGGTAACTCTGGAATCGCTTTGCTGTCATTGTTGACTTTGAGATTTATGAATATGGGTCATGTTTTTCTGTACTAATAGACATGTATCTATCCAAATTTAAGAAGTTATATTGCGCTTTCGTTGATTACAGTGCTGCTTTTGGTTCAATTTGTAGAAGCAACCTATGGTTGAAAATGTTAGATGCAGGCATGAGAGGTAAATTAGTTCAAGTCATACACAACATGTACCAAGGTATTAAATCGTGCATTATGCATTATGGCGCTAAGTCCGAATACTTTTCATCACGACCTGGGGTAAGACAAGGCGAAGATTGGTCACATTTTCTGTTTGCTATTCAACTAAATGATCTGGAGAAATTCATGAGTGATTATAATGTGGCTTCTTTACAGTTTCAAGACGAATATACAGCAATGAGTTACCTACACCTATTGCCGCTTATGTACGCTGATGAGACTATTCTAATGGTTGATTCTGTTACGGGTTTACAAGTCGCTCTGGATGCTTGGAGATTTACTGTGAAAAATGGAGTTAAGATGTTAATATATCCAATACAAAAATTATGACTTTTTCCAAGAAAAAGTCCAACCTGAGTCTTTTAACTTTATGTTTAATGACAGCAGATTGAAAGTTTCACTTGAGTTCAAACATCTAGGTATAATCCTGAACTATAATGGTAATTTTGATATATATATATATATATATATATATATATATATATATATATATATATATATATATATATATATATATATATATGTGTGTGTGTGTGTGTGTGTGTGTGTGTGTGTGTGTGTGTGTGTATATATATATATATATAACATTTATATGATCAGGAGTCCAAGGCTATGTATGCTTTGATTAAAAGGGCTTGTTTTATGAATCTTCCCATGTGCATCCAACTACAGTTGTTTGATGCAACAGTGCTTCCTATATTGCTATATGGACGTAAAGTGTGGGGGGGGGGTTGAGAACCTTGATCTACTGGATAAACTACAGCAGAAGTTTTGTAAATTCATACCCGGGTTAAAGGAATCAACTCCTGCGTGTGTTTTATGGTTAACTTGGGTGTTTTCCTATTTCTGGTCAAGTGATGGCAAGCTGGACTCGTTTCTAAGTCGTGTGGAAGTGACTGAATTGCTTGACCGTCTGTGTACTGCTTGATGTCTTTACATTAACTTGGCATCGACACGCTTGCTGGTAATATTAACTGTTCTCTTTCTGCTCGCTTAGCATAAAGTCTGTATTGCTATTTTTTTCCTTTTTTTTCTTTCTTTATTTATCACGATCTACATTATACTATGCAAACCTAGGATACAATAAGTGTACTACGTGTACGAAATAAAGATATAAATATATAAGCTGCATGGCGAGCTTCTGGCATAAACTAGCAACAGGTAAAGAATCTAAATACTCACATCGGCTGCTTAATATACTAGTTAATCTGAATGAAAACAATTGATTAAAATCCCCTTGGTTTAACTCTGTACAGGGAATATTGAATAGAACTGGTGTGAGCAACATCTGGGGTGATCATCATAATATTAATACAAAGTGATTATCAAAAGCAGTAAAGCAGAGTTTAATCAAGGAGGGTAGAAATAGGGTAATACATGGCTCCCGTACCATACTTTTATTATTGTACTATGCACTAAGACCCTTAACATGGGCTCAATTGTAATTCCTCTCCCACCATATATTATATCTATTGTTGTACTCGTACTATGGCTCCATACCTTGGATAGAGGTTGTGAGCAAAAAAGAGCTGAACTGTCAACAAAACACGTGGTGGGCTAGGCAGCAAAACAAACCTTTATTGGCCAATCAGAATTACGCATTCTGTTAAGTACTATGCATTATGTGAGCTTTCGGCTGGCAAGATGATTCGAGTTGATTTTTTTACACTTTAACTTTATTTTTACAAGAACTTGATGACTGTAAGTGTATGAAGCCAACTTTATTTGAAGCAACAACAAACTGAATAAAGAAAGATGTATTTGGAGTCATGAAGTGGACAGACTGAGGAAATACTACCTCGTCATCTGCTAATAACGATGGCGCCGAAAACACCTTCTCCCTTTTCGCCCTCAGTACGTGGACCATTAGTCACATGACGAGCACCTATGGTCCTGATGCCAGCGGGATAATTACCTTCTACAGGATTAGTAGCATTTCTGGACGGCTTTCTTGATGCTAACAGGGTACTATCATTGCAATTGTAAGTTGCAAAGTCTGTAACCTTTATGATTACAAAAGGATGAGAAGCCTAGGCAACTCTGGAAATCTTCCTGATGCTAAAAGGGTGAAGAGCATTGTCAGTATAATTTGCATGTCTGGAGGCTTTCTTGACTTTACAAGGTCAAGGTCACCACCATCTGGACGTGCATAAATACTGCAACTTAGTGGCTGTAGGCATTCGTGATTTCGAAAAATATGAAGCACGTAGTGGTGGCAATCTTTTCAGGTCAACCTATCTTGTTGTTTGTTGCATTGTGTGAGACTGTAATCCGTGCAAAGTTGAATCTCTTCATGATGTAGTTTAATCTATTAATGCTTAATTCACCCAATTCTGCGAGATAGGAGCAAAGAAAGACACCGTTCTTTCCATCTGCCCGAACCACTGGGAATATTTGATTATACCCTTTTCTTTGGCAAATTTCAAGAGAAAACTCAATAAAAGTAATGAACAAAGTCTTGTGTATTCCTATTGCGGAAGTTATATCTCGCTATAGGTCACTAAAAGGCAATTCCGAGAGTTGGTTTCCTTCTTGTGTTTGTATTGTTTGTTTGCGTGTTTTTGATTTGTTTGTTTGATATTTGTAAGGGGTTTGAAAAGAAAAACGTTTTGTATTGTGGTTTATTGAAGAAGAAAAATGCGTTTTAGGAGGTTGGCTTGATTTTGTTTTTTAATTATATCAGTAATTGACATCAACGGATTGTATTACACGGTCCATCACTCTTTTTCATTACCCTCCCCGCTTCCATTCCCCAGAAAGAATACTTTTCAACTTATGAAAATGAAGACTTCCTTGGGGATCTTGGGTTTCCCGACAGACCAAGGTCATTTCATGAAAATATGTGCCAACATACTTTTTTACTGTGTGTCGCGTCTATACACAAGCAGACATAGAAAAATAAACTATCACATAAAGTAACTCTTATTTGTGAGGTAAACTTGGTTAGTAATGGTTGGTCTTCCTCATTGCTTTTAAGAAATAAAAAGTAGCCGGTAAGGGAGTACCAGATCCCCATAAATAGACTTTTTGGTCCATGAACAGGAAGCTAGAGGCAGGTCATATGTCATAAAATGCCTGTGAAAAATAAAATGCCCAAAAATAACAATAAAAGATTGGGACAGGGTCAACAACTTGAATTGCAGCCGAAATTAACTACTTACCACATTGAAGGCAAACTGCTGAATCACGGGCACTGGTAGCCTTGGTAGCCTTGGTATATCAGAAATGACAGGGAAAAAACAAATGAAAAATGGAGTCGTCTATTAGAAACAAGTTCTGACTGGAGGCTCAACTCTCTAGTTTTTTGAGGCTTATCTGTTTCAATGGATATTTATTGGATCATGCCATCGAGCAGCAGAGGAGGGGGTATGGTTTGACTGATGTACGGTTTGACTGGGGTATGCTTTGACTGGGGTATGCTTTTACCAGGACTTCAATAATTATAACAGAATTTTACAGAACAGCATTAAAGTTGCAAAAATTACTTTAAATCCTGTTTTAGTAGCTATAAAATATTGAGAATACAAATTTAAAAAGTCAATAATACCAAATTAGTTCAATTCATTTTATACCAATATTTATACCTAACCTGACGTCTCAAATAACTCCTTCTATAAATTGTTCATACAAGGACTATCTAAAAAGTCCTAGTCAGCTAAGATTTGTTTTTAGCCTTGTCACCCCGGAAATGATTCTTAATATTATTGATTCTTTCAAACCTAAATAAAGCTTTGGTCATGTTCATTTATCTATTTACTTATTGAGGTAAGCCACTGCGGTCCTGTTGTCGTACATTATGAGGAATTGTTTGAGCCCCACTATGTCACGAGATGTGAGGAGCACCAGGTGGATTGCCCCCAGTTCCAACCAGTTTATGTGATGAGACATGAAGAGCGCCAGACAATGGCCTAAAGCCATCCCACTCTCCATGTGAGCTCTCCAAGCAGATCGAGAACAGTCCATGTAGATGGTAAGCTGGACCTGGAAAGGGATCCAGTGTTTGTCCTGATATGAACTTCTCATGAATGGTTCACCAGGGCCTGATCACTCGACCATCTGCCCTGCAGAGCATGCTGCAAGGGGTGATGGTGAAGGTGACTGAGTGGGACCTGGCAGTACATCCAGGACAAGGAGCCCAACAGGGCTTGCCAGTGTTGTACAAAGCAAACATAGCAAGTCAGAAAAACTTTGAGCAGGAACAGAAGTCAGTCCCATCTGTCTTCTGAAGGCCAACAGATGTAGGCAACCAGGTCACACTGGATGCCAAGGAAGACAAAAGTCTGCTCCGGTCAAAGTCTGGACTTGCTTAGATTCACAATTAGGCCCAACTGTTGGCAAAGTTCCAGAAGGATCTGTGTATGACTCTGCAAATCCAGGTGCCAAAAGCGTCCAGATAAGCCAATCATCCAGGTACACACGAATGTGGCCAACCAGTGAAGGTAAGCAGCAACTGACTTTTCAAACCCTGTTAACACCAGTGGTGCTGTGGCAAGGCAGAATGGAAGCACCCTGAACTGGGCCCGAAAATGCTAACCACAGAAACTTGTGTGAGGTCTCTGCAATTGGCGCATGGAAGAATTCCTTCTGAAGATCCAGTGACATCATCCACTCCATGGGCCACAGGGCCACTGCCACTGAATGGGGGGTCTCCATGTTTGAAGGCAGGACTACCAGGAAGGCGTTCAGGATCAACAGGTCTATCACCAGGTGCCATCCTCGGTCCTGCTTAGGGACCAGGAAGAGTAGGTTGTAAAAGCTGGGAGAACCTTGCTTCTATATGGATCTATGGTGCACTTGCTCTGAAGCATCTGAACCACCTCTAGGCAGGCTGATGCTTTGGGTTTGGGGGTGAGTGGTGCAGACCACAAGGACTCAGGGCTCAATGGAAGCCTGTCTTCACTGAAGACAAGCATGTAGCCATGTCTCAGAATATTAAGGATCTTCCGTAATTGACTCCAATTGTGCTCAGAAGTTAGAGAGGCAGCCACCAACCAAGCGCTGTATGGAGTCTGAATACGTGGCAGAGGGGAATCCTGAGTTTGTTCCAGCATGGCACAGTCATCAGCCCTGAGACTTGCCTGGCTTCTTGCCTTTGATGAAGCACTTCCCCTTCTCTGATTGATGCCCATCTTTCTAGAGTGTTGTGTCCCAGTGGGGGCAAAAGCTGAGGGGTGAGTAGGCATGGTCTGAGACTTGTCACACCTTAGGGCTAAGTACGAAAGTGACTGATCAGACTCAGTCAATGCTTTGGTGTCAGTCTGATCCAGTGAGTAGGTGGAAAGTTTTTGTGCCTGACGAATGACTTCCACCATCTCTGCTCTAAACAACATTCCAGAGAAGAGCAGCCCCACTTGGGGTCTGCAGTACAATAGGTCAGGCAACCTCTGACCCTGGAAGTAGGCATCCCTCCGCAACAAAGGAAGGTTGGCCTCTAATGTGCAGGTGGCTCAAACCTGGTGATCGAGTTTCCGCAACAACCAAGTTGCAAGGAGTGATGTCTGGTCTAGCCAACCCAGCACAGCCTCCATGATGTGCACAGAGCCCCTGACGTCATCCAGGAGAGACCTCAGAATGGCCAATGAGACATCAGAGTATGATGTTTAAAAAGCAGATCCCCTGGCATCCTACCCCATTCACTTGAAGGTCTCAGCAGACATCGTGATGGACTTCAGCTGCCGAGCATTAAACTCCTGCCAATCCAAATCCACCAGCAATGGATGGGAAGGGAAGATCTGCTCCCGCACAGAATACATGCCCCTGGACATCATCCTTTGGGAGGAGTTACCCCTGCCTCAGGTAGCTAGACATCGACAGCTCTACAGGAACCCATGTGCTGTGAGTCTTAGCCATGAGCTGGTCAGAAAACTTGAATGGCAAAAAAAAAAAAAATGAGGATATGCTGATGCATGTCTTCCTGGGACAAACCCTAGCATGACAGTGCTATGGCCTTGCAGCTCTCCCCCCCCCCCTCCCCAGGTGGGACCACAATGTGGTCACGAAGTAGGATCTGAACAAGAGCTTTGCAGGGAACAATTTAGATTTTCAGAAATGTATGGCAAATTTGCTCCACAAAACTGATTTTTTGTAGCACTCAGCTAATTTTGTGTAGCAAGTTATCTTGAGCCACAAACGTTTCCAAAATTTCAACTTAATTGCATGTGACAGTCACTTATTGGCACTATACTTGCATGTTTTTTTTATATCTTTGTATATTATGCTTAAAATTCATAATGATTCACTGAAGGGATTCAGTGATCTCCTCACTGACTCATTATTTTGTAACTGTTAGTAAGCTTAGCAACCAGCAGTCTGCTGACTCTGTGACAGTGAGTGTGTGTGAATGTGAACTGATTGTCTTATTGTGCCCTTGGATCCTTAATCATCCTCTTTAGCATGCCTGAGTGATAAATAACATAGTTGCAAGATGATTGTGGTAGTGGTGCATACAAATGCTTGTAGTCATCTGCTCATGGATTGGACAATGAATCATCATTGGTGCATGTTCAATTTTTTTTTCTTCTACTTTAAAAAATATCAATTGCAATTTGGCATTTCAATTTTCTCAAAATGATCACAAAAGTATCATAAACCTCAATGTCAGTCTTTATAATAATAGTATTACAAACAGCTCTGTGAGTGTGTGATTATCACAGTATGGATCCTTTTCAAAAAGGCTTTTCAACCTTCAACTGCACCAGTGGCCACTGACAGGGGAGTCTTCTGGCTGGAGGGTACCTGCTGCGTCTCTGGGAGACTTGGTTCAGAGACCACAGCTGCTGCCAGGTGGGAGCCTGAAGGAATCCGGGAACTCCCAAGCCTTGAGCCAAGAGAAAGTGGACTTAAGGCAGAGGCAGCAAGCTGCTCTGCTGTCAGAGTCTGCTTGGGCTTGGCAGCAGTGGTGGCAACAACAGAAGAAGAAAGAGTCTCTGACCACAAATGCTGATCCTCACAGAGCTTGAGTTCCTCTTGCCTCTCAAGAGATGGAGTCAGTGTACCTGGCTAAAATGCAGGAACAAATGGTATTGCCAGCTGCTCACTTCAGGTGCAGAAGGCAAAGCTGGCACTGCAGCTGGAAGCACTGAAGGTGGCACAATGGTCACTGGAGGGGCACTACTGCAGTAGCCGAAGACCCACTAGTGGCAGAAGGCACCACCACAGACTTGGGTGCCTTCCTTCTAAATCCAGGTTGCCTGGACTTAGATCCAAGCTCTTAGAACCAGGAGCTTGGGAAGTTTGGACTTACTATCTGAGCTCTTGGACCTGAGCGCTCCAACTGGCCCAGGTTCCGGAATACCCCAATGGGAACCCTTAGGTTTCCATTCAGGATACACTGATTTGCATGACTTCTGCTGCAAGGACTCAGACCCGGAGGACCGAGATCTTGACAGCTTTAGTCTTCACTTGGCTGACTTCTTCGAAAGGGTCTCCAAAGAAGGAGCAGCCTGAGGCTGGGGGGGGGGGGGGATCGATCAAACAAGGATGAAGATGGAGTGGTCACTGGATCAACACCACTGGCTTGCTGCTGAAAGCTTTTAATAGATTTAAGTGCCTTTCCAACTTCAATTTATGGGCTTTTAACATAGCCGCATGAAAAAAATATTGTTGCAGGAGTTAGATAAATACTGATAAGGCAATCTTGAAAAGTTTTCTTGGCACACAAACTGATTTGCTGACAAGCATATCAACTTTTTCTAGTTTTCTCTGTTCCGGCTGCAAAGAAACTTGGTTATAACACTCGTTAGTGATTTTAGGGCTCGTGCTGAGCTCTTTGATCAATCCCTTTTTGAATTTTAGCATTCCTATTAAATATCCCAAACTGGACATTTGGGGAACGCTATCTGCCCTAATAGTGAAGACTACCACAGACGACCAAACCCTCCAGATCGGTGAAAATCATTGTAATTCCTTCATTGTAAAAGTCAATATTTTCCAGCTGTTCGTGACAATATTATAAGTAGTGAAAGCTTTAAACCATGTGGTATTTGTTAGTTTACTTAATATTACAACTGATATTATTTTATTCTTTAAAGCGTCAGGGGTTTATTAATGCTGACTGCATATTAGTTGATATTTTTCTTGGTAAGCCATTTGATAATGGTTATTGTGTTAGCTGCTCTGTCTGTCTTGTTCTTGTATTTTCACCGACACTTTGTTCTGATCTTCTATACGTCTCGTATTGTCCTGTAATTTAGTCTTTTTGTTTTTCCTTGAATACTTTATTTTTATTTTTTTGCGTGTGAATTTTTCTTAAGTTTTTTTCTCTGACACTATTGTTCCGAAAGGTACCAAACGTGGCATGGTGATTAACCAAGTAGCGAAATGGAGCACCTGCTTTGGAAAAAGTCATCATGGTGAAAATTATGCAAATTATGGTCATTTGAATATTTAAATGTTGAAGAATACCTATAACACTATTACAGGTAGAGGTACCACTTCAACTCTAATTCTTAGGTTTTTGCTACAAGCGCATCCAATGATCACAAACAAAAGTAGAGTTATAATATTAGTAAGGGGCACTTGAAAAGTTTAAATTGAATATTGAATATCTTCAAAACTATTATAGGCAGAAGTCCCATTCCAGCTTCAATTTATAGGTTTGTGTTGTAGGCGCATCCAATGAACCACAAGCAAAAGTTGAAGAATCATATGTTATGCTAACTGGGGGACCTGAAAAGTTTAAACGTTAAATGTATTCAGAACTGTTAAAGGGAGAGTTACCATTCACACTTTGAAAGTCGCCACAGGTTTCTGCTACAGGCACATCCAACTGACCACAACCAAAAGTCGAATAATTTTAACTAGTGCAAATTAGGAGAATACACAAATATTCAATCTTGAACAACTTCACGACTATTACAGATAGGGGTGTCATGCATCTTCAATTGAAAGGTTGGTGACATGGCTGCATCCAATGAAATATGAACGAAGGTTGTATCATTTAAATTATGCAAATTCATAAAATTTAAACCTTGAAATATTCAACTTTGAAGTTGTTGATAGAAGTGCCATTCTAGCTTCAATTGATAGGTTTTTGAAATACCTGCATCCAATTAACCATGAATTAAAGTTGTAGCACTTTGAATTGTGCAAATTAGGTAAATACACAGAATTCAATTCTTGGGTAACTCCAGAACTATTACAGATAGAGGTACCATGTCAATTTCAATTGCTGGGTGTATGACAGAGCTCAATAAAAATATTATTGCAGGAGTTAAAAAATAATGAATATGTAATCTGTAGATGTTTTCCCAGCCACACAGACTGATTTTCCGAAAAAACAAATCAAATATCTCTAGTTCGTCTTCTTCCCAGGAGAGGGGTTCATATCAGGCAATTTTACGTCTAATATTCTGTTGGTGATGTCTATAAAAGTGTAACAAAATATTCACGTGTGAAGTTTGAACACTTTCACTTTTAACTCAGACAAGCTGTGCCCAGATATTAGCCTGTGCGATCAGTGCGACACTATTTCTGGTATTGTTACTTGTGCTGGACATGTTTGTATGTCAGAAATAAACACACGAGCAGAATTTATTGCTGTATATTCTGGTAGGTCTGGCTGCTCCGACCATGTCCGAATTCCGGACACAGCTGAGACAGTGGTGGTTCAAAAAGTACAGCCGCTCCAAAGGCAGCGCCCTGGACAGCTCTGGGTTTGAACACGTTTTTGCGGTTGACCTCCGGGGACGCAAAATTGGCGGTTACCATAATTGGGTGTATTTCTATGACGGCGAGACTGGTGGAACCACCAGATATTTACGGTTCCTTAGAAGCTGCGAGGTAAGTTGGACCTACTTAAGGGCTTGACTGAGGTCGCCCGAGTATTAGCAGTCCCCTCCCACCACACACATATGGAAGTTGTACTGTTCAATAATTCACAAAACCGTGGGTTTTGCTTTTCAGAACCCTGGGTTTTGTAACAAAACCATAGGTTTTATCACAAAACCCTGGGTTTCGTTAGCAAAACCCAGGGTTTTGTTACAAAACCTTGGGTTTTGCTCAGTTATTGAATTTTTATATCATTTTGGACAAAACCCTGGGTTTTGTGTAAAAAACCGTGGGTTTCATGAACAAAACCCAGGGTTTTGGTACGAAACCGTGGGTTTTGTAGCAAAACTTTGGGTTTTGAGCACAAAACCCACAGTTTTAGAGCAAAACTCCGAGTTTTGATCACAAAACCCTCGGTTTTGTTAATTTTTGAACAAAACCCACAGTTTTGTTCCTAAAACCCTCGGTTTAGCCAGAAAACCGTGGGTTTTGTAACACTTTGAAATAACAGAACAAAACCGTGGGTTTTGTGACATCACGAATCCCAGGGTTTTGAAAAGGTGCAATACGCAGGGTTTTGTCACCAACCAATCATGACAGCTGTCATTTGGTAGGCCTTGCTGGGCTACTCAACTTAAAAATAGCGTCAAACTACAAGTGGCTCTGTTATTGTGATCAATAACATCATTATTGGTTACCACACGCAGAGTTTACCTCTTTGCGACATGATGAGAATATAAGTTATGTATTAGTTAAAGGACGAGAGGTTGTGCATCCAGTGTTCAAAATAATCCACACGTCGGCTCGAAGAGCCGCATGGACTATTGAATGCACAGCCTCGAGCTCTTTAATTTGCGATCCGTTGCAAATAATTAATTTATCGCATGATATATGATAGATCCCTGGAAATTTTTGTCGAAATAGCGTTTTCGGTCCCATTCTTCTACTATTATTGTCTGAAATATTCAACAGTTATTGGTTGCGGTCATCTTGGCTTAGACTGGTGTGACCTAGATGTGAAGGAGTAAACAAAGCCGCGTGGTCCGACCACCATCGAATATGAAAACCTTACTCTGCATCCCTACAAGCTAACGTGGCCACATGATTAGCTTGTTTGACTGCTAGTCAAAGGGTAGATGGATCGATTCCTATCAAATCCTTTTAAATTTTTTAATTAATTAATTTAATCGAGTAGAAATTTTGGACTTGGATATTTCTCAATGTTGAAGTTGTTGGTTCTGGTAAAAGAACAATACTATGACGCCAGAAAATGTCTAACTGGCTTTTGGTTTGTTGTGTTTGTTTATTTATCAATTGGTGAGCGTGCTTGTGTACACCATGGAGGAATAAACTAGTTCATTCCTCCATGTGTACACTGAACCATTCGACATTTCTTGAAAAGGTGCCAGGCTGTCTTGGCGTTATTTTCTGTGCCTGGCAACAAAAAAAACTTGTACACAACTCAGTAGTGGGAATAGGTAGTTTGTATGGGGGTAATGGCTGGCACAGGGACATGCCGTTACAGGCGGGGTTTTCACCCTTCCAGTTGCAGAACTCCCGGAAAAGAGATTTAGTATCATTCACCAGAGCTGACACAGAAACAGATACAAAATTCTGAATGGTGGGAATGAAGGTGGAGTTAAAGAATACCATGTAACAATTTAAGAATTAGACGTGTTGAGATAATAGTCACCACGATGTGATGTGGCAGTCGTTTTGTAATCAACAGTCGTGTAATTACTGCAGGCAGCGGCACAACGTACAGTGGATTTTAACGACGTGGCAGATAAGAGGCCTTATGCTGCGAAAACTTCAGCCCGGTCGCCCGGGCCGGTCGCCCGGTCCCAGAAACTGAAAATCAGTTTTAATCTATTAAATTTCTTCAAAATACATACACGTTATACATCTTACATGCTTTCTCTTGTAGTACCTAAAATATGAGTTCATGAAGTGCACACAGTGATAAAATACACGAGATTTTAAGTCGCGAATCGATGGAAATTTTCCGAGATCCGCCATCTTAGCATGATATTGCCATTATTGGTTTATAGCAAGTTCAGAAAGCAAGCCGTGATGTGAGTGGTAGGCATATCCATATGACCAATTTGGCGTTAAAATACAAAACCGTGGGTTTTGTGACGTCACGAATCCCAGGGTTTTGCGAATTATTCAAAACCGTGGGATTTCTGACGTCAGAAAACCCTGGGTTTTGCAAATAATTGAACAAAACAACTGCAAAACCCAGGGTTATCAGGACAAAACTCATGGTTTTGAAACAAACCCGTGAGTTTTGTGACAAGATTGGATGACAAAGCAAAACCCTGGGTTTTGTTACAAAACCCAGAGTTTTGTGTGCAAATCCCTGGGTTTTTGTGGTAAATTCTATCCCAGTCACATGCGCGCGCAAGGTAAATTCGTCCTTTTTTCCGGGCATAAATTTGTAACAAATCCCAGCAACCATGCCCTCTCCTGCCTTGCTGACGTTGCTTGTTACGTCAGCAGCCAGCACATCGTGTTTCATTCATCTTGCTTTCATAAACAAAGTATAACGTGAAGTCTGCTGGTAGAACAGCACGCGCCGCACGCACCGCGTGATAACCCAAGTTGCAAAGCTTATTTCCGTTAAAAAAAATAAAAGGGGGGATGGGTCTGTCACTTGAGGCGTTTTTTTATATTTCAGTTGATCAGGTTTGCTTGTTTCTTGTCTCTTGCAACATTACTATGTTGTCGGAAACTAGGATAGAATGGGGTTTAACTACTTCTGGGGAGGATTGGACGTTCAATCCTCCCCAGAAGTAGTTAAACCTCTAAACCTTGAGTTTTGCAAGCAAAGCTCACGGTTTGGTCTACAAAACCCAGGGTTTTGTGTTTATTATTGAACAAAATTTTAAAATTCTGATATTTGCTTTGTTATCCCGGGTAGTGCACAAAGCCCAGGGTTTTGTGACAAAACCCTGGGATTTGCAAGCAATACTCAGGGTATTGTTTAGGGGTTGAACTACTTCTGGGGAGGATTGGACGTTCAACTAAGCCCGCACCATGAAGGCTTGGCAGGTTTAGTCCATGCCCTCCTACGTCGGGCATAGACGGCTGCCAAGCCTTCATGGTGCGGGCTTAGTTGAACGTCCAATCCTCCCCAGAAGTAGTTAAACCCCATTCTATCAGTTTCCGACAACACAGTAATGTTGCAAAAGACAAACAAGCAAAGCTGATCAACTGAAATAACAAAAAACGCCTCAAGTGACAGACACATCCCCCCTTTTATTTTTTAACGGAAATAAGCTTTGCAACTTTGGTTATCACGCGGTGCGTGCGGCGCGTGCTGTTCTAAGAGCAGACTTCACGTTATACTTTGTTTATAAAAGCAAGATCGATGAAACACAATGTGCTGGCTGCTCACGTAACAAGCAACGTCAGCAATGCAGGAGAGGGCATGGTTGCTGGGATTTGTTACAAATTATGCCGGGGAAAAAAAGCCGAATTTACCTTGCGCGCGCATGTGCCTGGGATATAATACAAAACTCACGGTTTTACGTACAAAACCCTCGGTTTTGTACCAAAACTCTGGGTTTTGCTTACAAAACCCAGGGTTTTGTACTACAAAACCGTGGGTTTTGTACACAAAACTCAGGGTTTTGTGAATTATTGAACAGTAGAACTTCCATACACACACACACACACACACACACAGAAGCACACGCGCTAGCCTCGTTGACACAATTGCTTGGTACCCTTCGTCAACATTATTCCCCTCTTCTCTTCCAACCCAGCCCCACGATAGGTGGCGGGTAGCGGATCTGATTTTTTATGGGGGGAGGGGGGGGAATAGGATTTCGAAACTATAATAATTGATATTGCGATGTCGCGAATCAACCAAACGGAGGAAAGTTTGGCCCCCTACTATGGCAGCAACTTTTTGTAAAATATAAAGGGAAATGGCACTCTCTGGCATATATATTCGAACGGTCAAATTGATCGTACAATAGAACTTTTTTCTTGAGGGTGGATGGGGGGGGGGGAGGATGCGAACCCGTGGAAGTCCCTCCCCTTCCTCTTGATCCTCCACAGCCATCCTGGGTAACCTGTGTAAATGACTCGCACCCTCCTATCGATCGGCACTCATCGTTGCCGGCCAAAACCATGTGCACTGAAGTCATGACAATTCGCTGAGCAGCCCGCTTGGATCGACCTGCCCTCTTTGGACCAAACTACAGACCGAATAGAAATGACGGTCTCGAAATGAATGTTTCTAGCTCAGGACAACAACACCTCAACCTTCAAACTCCAACATATATATTATTAATGAAACCATTGGGCCATCATGCACAGATATATAGATTTATGTGTAGTTTGTAAACAAGGATGAGTGCATTCTTTAAATATAGAAAAGAAGATTTGCTTCAAAGCAAATCTGTATGCCTTCAAAAGTTGCAATTATTAAATGCTACAACTTTTGTCCTTTGGTACTTCACATTCCATTAAGCTTATTGCTGAATGAAATTTTCAAAGTTCAAATGACCTTGACCTTGTGTTGCAATATCTACAATTTGAGCCGACATGACTGAAATTGGATGCAAAGTGACCAAGTTATGGCTAGATGATAATTCAATAGACCAAACGATCTTGACTTGTGACTTTTAGAGGTCATATGTATCTTACAAAAATGTACAGTTTTACAATATCTACTACTCAAGCCCAACATGAACCAAATCAGATGAAAATTGAACATGTTATGGCAAGATGAAACTTTCAAAGGGCCAAATGACCTTGACTTTTTACCTTTAAATGTTACATGTAAGTACAAAAATGTGCAGTGCTACAATACCTACAATTTGAGTCCAACGAATAAGAATTGGGTGGAAATTAGCCGAGTCATGGCAGAATGAAAATTTCAAAGGTCCAAATGACCTTGACCTGCGATTCTTACAGGACACATGTACATTACAAAAATGCACTGTTACAATATGCTCTTTTTAAGCTCAACATGAACCAAATCAGAAGAAAATTAACAAAGTTATGGCTGGATGAAAAGTTCAAAGGTCCAAATAACCTTGACGTTTAATCTTTAGAGATCACATGTAAATTACAAAGATGTGCAGTGTTACAATATCTAAAATTTGAGCCAAACATGATCAAAATCGGATAAAAATTGTTATGGCCAGGAAAATAAAATTTAAATGGCAAAATAACCTTGACCTTTGACCTTTAGAGGTCACATGTCAATTACAAAATATGCAGCGTTACAAACATATTTATTGAAGTTGGATTGGCCACCTGTACCTATAATAGTTTTGGAGATATTCAAGATATAAATTTTCAAATGACCTAATTTGCGTAATTTTCAAAGTTCTTAAACCCCTGTACAAAAACTCAAGACTGCATGTGAGGAAGTAAATCATGCCAAGTTTGGAGTTTCTACGTATATTACTATTCAAATCAAATGTCGGGCAAATTTGCCTGGAAAGAAAGAAAGAAAGAATGAAAGAAAGCAAGGAAGGAAGGAAGGAAGGAAGGAAGGAAGGAAGGAAAGAAAGAAAGAAAGAATGAAAGACAATATGTCTGTGTTGGTACACAGACATAAATATAGATATCATGGAATTAACCCTGATCCATCCGTGCTCCCGTGTGAAGCTGCTGTATTACTGATAAGATCGTCATCACGATCATCGTCATCACCACCCTCGTCGTCGTCGTCGTCGTCGTCGTCGTCATCATCATCATCATCATCATCATTTTGTTTATTCCTTAAAATGTTTTAATAAAACAGGGCGGCCTGTTTAACACACTGCTGTTAACAGTACAATACTCGCACGCACAAAAAGGAACAATATTAACAAAATGAATTGACTGAAATATAATTGGAAACTACGTACAGTAGCATGCAGTAGCATGCAGTAGCAAGAGGATTTTGATAGGTCTGTGCTCAGCTGACCTGGCATGCAAATGGCCCAAGGTCTGTTGCCTTGCAGATTTGTTCCATGCAGACTCAACTTGGCACTTATACACAGGACTATCGGCATCTGCAATATCCAACACAAATATTTTTTAACTTATTTCCCTAAAATGAGTCGGGACTGACACAGGACCGAGGTTACATGTCCCATAAGTTTGAAGAGCGCCTGGCCGTCGGTTTATGAGGAGAAAATGTCAAATATCTGACACATGATCATGACAAGCAGAAGGCCATAAAGGGCTCATGTATAAATAAGTCATGATCGAAAGGAAAGTTAAGCACTCTAAAATATAAATGAAGGAACCATATCAAAATAGGGGTAAAATGAGCTCTCGTATAAATATGCATATAATAATATGTTTATGGACACGGGCGTTAGGGGGCGGGGGGAGGGGGGCTCCAGCAGGGTGAAGAAAAACCAAGCAGGTCAGCGGGTACACTTCAGCATACATCAGGCTCTGCTTTTTACACTATATCCGTATAGAATGGTTCAAAGTAGAAAAGAAATGTCTGCTTGGATTAACTTAAAAACTTGTCTCGCTTGTATGTATATTTCAGTATTAGAGCTCTGCTCCTGATGTCATTTCCATCACGATACATCAACGGAGTTAGATCAATGTAGCTTTCCCATCACCATACATCAATGAACCTATACCAATGTGGCCTTATTGTGTTTTTTCTTGCACGACAGCCAAATGTGTTGACGTTCCGATTTAGCTATAGAAACATAGTAAAAAACATTGGAGGATTCTTCCTTGGAACCAGCCCGGAATATGACCTTGCCATCAAGACATTGTGCTTCAGGGCACGCACTAACAGATTCTGCAGCATTTCACAGGGTGGGAAAACAGCGTCCGTGAAGACGTATTCCATGAGTGGGGTATATCCCGTCACGATCGGTACTGCCTACCCGGTGTGCAACTGAATGTCACTCCAAATAATTTTCATGAGCAAACAATAAAGATTTTCTTCAAAGACTGAGCCTTTTTCATTTGTGTGTTGCTTGTTTCAAAGTACAAGTTATTTTTGTTCTGGTAAACATAAAAACTACATTAATATGACCAGCCTGTGAGGAGCTGGTCAAAGCATGCTGACCTGATGACAAACCTGTGAGAAGCTGGTCGAGGCATACTGAGGAGCTTGTCGAGGCATACAGACCTGATAACCAAGCTGTGAGGAGCTGGGTGTATGTCAGGGATAGCCTGAGCGGGGGTCATTGTGATACGTATGTGAAACTGACTGAACTACATGGTAAGCGGCAAGTCATTTTTACCACTTATCAAAAACGCGCCGGGTATTCAAAAAGAAATTTTGGTGGTCCTTGTGGAACGATAATGGGCGTCCCAAACAGGGTCAGGTTTATGATTGTTATAAAGGTGCTAAAAAGCTGTTTAGGAAATATTGTCGATCTTATATGCAAAATGAAGTAGACAGCTTTTTTATCAAGTTGAATTCTATGTTTAGGGGGAGAAAAATGTCCTGCTTCTGGAATGGCATAAAGAGACTGAAGCGTAAAAGGGTTGGCTCCTCGCTGCAAGCACAGGCATTTAGTGATTATTTTGCGACAATTATGCAAGACAACAATGATGCCTTAAGTTTAACGGATTCGCAGCAGTTTGTCACTGATACTGTTCAACGAAAGTTTAAAGAGAGTGATGGTGAACTACATGTAAGCTCTCCTCAGCATACGGAAGTAACAGCGGAAATGGTGTCTGAAATGATAGATAGATTAAATAAAAGCAGCTCTCCTGGCTGCGATGGCGTAACTGCTGAGCATTTGTTGTACGGTAAATCTTATGTTCTGTGTGACAGATTGGCAACTTTTTATACATACATTCTCAAACAGTGTGTCATTCCAAGTGTGTTTACAACTGGGATAATTATACCTATCCTTAAAAAGAGCTCCCTGAATCCAAACTTGCCAGAAAATTTTCGACCGATAACATTGAGCTCGGTTCACTCTAAGCTGATAGAATCTTTTATGGTCCCAGCAGACCAAGTCAGTGATGTTCAGTTTGGCTTTCGGGAGAAATGAAGCACTTCATTTACTTGCACTCTTCTTCATGATATTGGTTTGTATTTCAATAGTAAAGGTTCACCTGTATACGTCTGTGCTTTGGATGCAGAGAAGTGTTTCGACCGAGTGTGGCATGATGGCCTATTCTTTAAACTTTTGGATGTCTTACCATCACCACATTGGAAATTTTTGTATGAAGTGGTATAGAAGCACTTGTGCAGTGGTGAGGTGGAATGGTGACGTCAGCCCATCATTTTCTGTATCCAGGGGCGTCCGTCAGGGCAGCATCCTTTCACCTCACCTCTTTAATATATTCATAAATGATATGCTTGAAGATGTGTCAACTCATGGTAATGGTGTCCGTGTAGGCGATGAGCAATATAATGTTTGCGCCTATGCAGATGACGTAACACTGTTAAGTTCCACAATTACTGGCCTCCAAAGAAATATTAATATTTGTGCTGATTATGCCAAGGTCTGGCGTTTTAATTTCAACTCAAAGAAATCTAAATGCCTAACGATGGGACCAAATCTATTCAGTGTAACTCCATGTTGGTACCTCGGCAACACTAAGTTGTTGGTATGTGATGAAATAGATATTCTTGGTGTTCAATTTGCAAACAGTAGCGCTGGTAGTTCACGCTTACACGTGGACAATAGGCTACAACTATGTAGACAGAGCTATTATGGGCTAGGAAATACTGGCCTATCATACCCGGGTCTTGGAACAGATGTAAAAACACATTTATGGAAAGCTATATGTACTCCAGTACTTACCTATGGTCTGGAAACGATAAGTCTACCCAGAGATTGTATAAATAAGATTGAGTCTGCTCAAGGGACTCTGGTCAAGCGCTTCCTGGGCATTGGGAAGCGCGCCCATCATTCGTCTCTATTGAAGGCCTTGTATGTTCCACATGTAACTGAGACTGTAACTAGTAAAACTATCTCCTTATTCCGACGTTTCTTTAGGGTTGATTTGCCACTGTCAAATTTTATTCATATATGCTGGCCACTTATATTTTGCACGGATCAGTGACAAAGGGATCCATACTTGACAGAATTATTCGCCTTGGTCTCTCCCCTATGCAGCTTGTCTCCGATATTTCTCCGAGTGTCTTAGAGAGTCGACCACAAGAGGATGGCGTGGTCGACTCTTTGAGATACTTGACGGCGCACGAGAATTTTATAAAGCCGTGGTCTGAGGAGCATGTGCTCTCTGTACTTTTAACCAGGTGTTTTTTAGTTTCATGTTAGCTTTTATCTAAGCATATATATAGCGACTTCAAAACTTGTTTTTAACTTAACTGTCGCTGATATATTTTTGTACTTTGTCTTTTGCATATAACTGTGAATATCTAGATGTAAATGTGTTTTATTTTCTCCAACTTTGGAGGTTTCAATAAACTATTATTATTATTATCATTATTTCGGAATATTTACATTTCCTTTATTGTTTAACATTGAAAGAATAAGAACTGTTGTTTTCCTCACCATCTCATGAAGACATCGTCCACACGCGAGTCTGCACGCGCCAGCTATCCAGCCCCTTCACAATTTTATACGCCAGTACATTGGGCACTACTTTTCAGTATAGCTAATAGTTAATCTTGTTTCATTGTGTTATTCTGGGTATTTTATCCCAAAAAATAACTTACTTGTATACTTTTTCCCTAATGTGAACGAATCTTGTATTTTGTAAAGCTATCTGTTCAAATAAATGAACATTTACAAAGGGACTATTTTTCTTTCCTGTTTGTTGCTTTTGGGATAGACTGGTTGCCAGGTAACGGGGGCGTGGTTAGCGCTTATCTTTCTATTGATCACACCCCCCTTAAACCAAAGCAATTTATGTGGAAAAAACGTTCTTTGGCGATCGTGCATCACTTGTAATTATTATCAAAAATCGAAAAAATAGGAAAAAATGTAAATATAATAAATAAACTTCATTGTCATTGTTTTCCTCACACGCTCATGAAAACAATGACAATGAAGTTTATTTATTAAGTAAGGTCCATCTTTCACTCAACAGGAGCGCTTGGCAGGTTCTTTCTTTCTTTCTTTTCTTTCTTTCTTTCTTTCTTTCTTTCTTTCTTTCTTTCTTTCTTTCTTTCTTTCTTTCTTTCTTTCTTTCTTTCTTTCTTTCTTTCTTTCTTTCTTTCTTTCTTTCTTTCTTTCTTTCTTTCTTTCTTTCTTTCTTTCTTTCTTTCTTTCTTTCTTTCTTTCTTTCTTTCTTTCTTTCTTTCTTTCTTTCTTTCTTTCTTTCTTTCTTTCTTTCTTTCTTTCTTTCTTAACGCCTGCTCAGTAACGAAGCTACATTCTCTTGCTGACAGCAAACAGACTTGGTCTGTAACAACCAGAGAGGTGGGCACCAGCGCCAACCACAGGCTACGATATGCGTCAGCATAAGACAGTCTGCAGACAAGACTATACGCTGATGTTCTCTGCACTTCTGACAACGACTTCACATGATAAGAAATGAACATTGCACGGGCACTGCAGAATTTCAATTAATGTAAAAACAACCTCAAAGTGCTGTTCTAGCACGCGGTCAGTTTGGTTATTCAGACTTGTCAAAATTATACCACCGCACCACTGTAAAGAAAAACAAGACATGCAATATAACTTCAAAAGTTTTAGCTTTGTTTCACGGTTATACTTGTTAAAATTTCTTTTTCTTTTGCTTATGTTTGCCCTTATGCAAAGGGACCTACATTAGCCTTTTCTATCATGATCATCATGAACCTCAGGCCTTGTAATGTGGCCAAGGTACTTAAACTGTGTCACAAAGGTCAGCTTGATCGTAGCAATTTATGCTAATTAGGGGCACTTGAAAACTTTGAATCTTGAAACCGATTATGATAAAAGTACCATTCCAATTTAGATTTGTCTCGGTGATGAATCAAATGAACGGTAAAACAAAGTTGTTTTTGGTTTATGCAAATCAGGTAAGTACGCATGATTTAAGTCTGGAATATCTTCAAAAGTGCTAGATACAGGTGACATTTCAATTTTAATTCGTAGGTTTCTGCCAGCGGAGAATCCAGTAAACAGTAAAACAAAATTGTAGCATTTTAATTTATGCTTGATAAGGACACTTGAAATTTAAATCATGAATATCTTCAAATCGATTATGATTGAGGTACCATTTCAATTTAAGTTATTAAGTTTTTGTTAGTGATGAATCACATGAAGAGTAAAGCCTGTTGTTTTTAAAGTTTTTTTTTTTAATTTATACGAATTAGGTTAGTCCACAATTTAAATGTTAAATATCTTCAGAACTATTACAGCCTGAGATACAGGTACATTCCGACTTCAATGGACAGGTTTGTGATACATTGTATCACTGTATCCGTACACTTAAATTATGGCATTTCAAATCATGCAACTTAGATGACACCCAATTCCAATCATTCAAATTTCGAAAGCACCCAGCCATATTTGCTTTGATGGGAATCTTCTTTTATAGTTTATTTACTTATTTCCATGTAAATTTGTCCTAATGTTTTCTCCGATAAGACTTTTCCGAAAAGTACCAAATCGTGGCACGGTGATTGACCTAGTAGTGAAGTTGTGCATATTATTTGGAACAAAAGTTTGTAAATTTGAGACAATTTAAAGGTTAGCAGGCCCATATCTTCAAACTTATTACAGATACACACAAAATTTTAAGTTATATTTGCAGGTTTGTGACAACTGGTAATTTAAAGGCCTGTGAAAAAAGCTGTAGCATTTTAAATTATGCTGGTTAAGAGCATTTGAAAAAATTAAATGATGAGTAGGCCTATCTTCAAAAATATTATAAATACAGGTGCCAATCCAACTTTAGTTTATAGGTTTGCGACAAAGCTGCGTCCAGTGAACCATGACCCAAAGTTGTTGCATTTCAATTCAAGCAAATGAATTGAATACAAAAAAAAATAAATCTTGAATAAAATCCAAACTATTTTAGATTGAGGTGATATTCTTGATTTCAATCGACAGGTGTGTGATATTTCTGCATCCAATGAAACATGAACCAAAGGTGTAGCATTTTAATTTATGCAAATTCAGCAAATCCACAAGATGTAAATGGAGAATAAGTTCAAGAGTGTGGTGACATAATGCCATATGTGGCAGCTTGGCATTGACGTCTAAGACGCGACACACCTAGCGTCAGCATTCAACACAAGAAGGCTTTCCTCTCTGTACAGTAGTATTAAAGCACTTAAGTGACACTCTTCTGCTAGCAACTTGTCTGTGACCACCTTTGCACCTGATTTAAAGAATCAAGACGTATCCTTACCATCTTGTGCCAGTCAAATGGCTGCCTCTGTCATATAGTGGCAGTGAAGTAGCTGACATCTGTCATATAGTGGCAGTAAAGTGGCTGCCTCCCGTCATATAGTGGCAGTAAAATAACTGCCTCCTGTCATATAGTGGCAGTAATGTAGCTGCCTCCTGTCATAGAGTAGCACAAAAGTAGCTGCCACCTGTCAGAGTGGCAGGAAAGTTGCTCCCTCCTGTCATATAGTGGCAGTAAAGTAGCTGCCTCCTATATATTGGCAGTAAAGTAGCTGCCTCCTGTCATTAAGTGGCAGTAATGTAGCTGCCTCCCGTCACATAGTGGCAGTAAAGTAGCTGCCTCCTGTCATATAGGGGCAGTTATGTGGCTGCCTCCTGTCATAGAGTTGCAGTAAAGTAGCTGCCTTCTATCATATAGTGGCAGTAATGTAGCTGCCTCCCGTCATATAGTGGCAGAAATGTAGCTGCCTTCTGTCATATAGTTGCAGTAAAGTAGCTGCCTTCTGTCATATAGGGGCAGAAATGTAGCTGCCTTCTGTCATATAGTGGCAGTAAAGTTGCTGCCCCGTGCGATAGTCATATTAATTGCACAATAGATATGACTACTTCTGTTTCTGAGAGAGAAGAAACAAGAAAAATTCGATAAGTTAATTAAAAAGTGTTTCTCATGGGCCGAATGCGTTTCGCAATGAATGGGAATATGTATCTCGGCTTAAATTATTCCCGTATTTCACATTTTCTGTCTTGTAGTTGTTAACGGGTCTTTTGTGTCCTCCAGTTTCTATATATTCAGATTTTGAACGCTTACTCGAAACTGATTGTACCTATCCTAATGTTAAAGTCGTTTACCAAATAAAAATATCGCCTTGGTCTAAAGTTACATTTTAATTGAACAGAAGTTCTTAATTATTTCCGATTTAACATTATCCACCAGAGCAGAGTGGCATTGTATAACACATATCCTTTGGATTGGTTTTTAAAGATTTCTACGGGGAACACGTTCTTATTACTGCCGCGATTATTCCACATCACAAAGCCAGTCATTTACAAACGCTTTGCATGATTTTTAACCATTGAAATCATCCAGTATTTATATTTTGTATATTACTGAAAAGGCAATCGTATAATAATGATTGGTTAAATAGTTTTACTGTTCGGAGTCGTTATTCAGACACTGGTGCCAAGATTTTCAGGGAAAAGGGGTACTGACGCAATTCGCTTGATACGACGAAAGTACATGTTTTTTGTTCACTTGAAGACAGAATTAAAAAAAGATGTCTATAAATGAAAATAACAAGCATGAATAGACCTACATCTATTTCTTAAATTCAGTTGATCTTGTAATACTCCAGTATAAACAACTGAGCATCTTGAAAGACATATATCCCATAATATTGCACACAACTTCCAGACCGCCAACATTTCTAGTCCACACATGTCGAGTTAGTGCTACGGCCAAGCAGATAGTTATATTGAATGTAGAGGCCGACGGCCAAAGGGGGGGGGGAGGTGCTGTTGTACCCCCCCCCATACTTTATTTATTCACTTTATGAAAGTTATCCCTTTACAACGGGGGGGGGGGGGGGGGGCACACGCAGGTGCGCACGACCCGCGGTGGCTCAGACATACAAGCAATATTTGTATACTCAAATTTTAAAATGCAGTACAAATTATGTGTTCTGGTCAGTTACCAGGATGTTCCACTAGCAGGTCGCTTTTGGTTTGCCATTCTACCACCAAGACATATATACACGTACCATCTTATATATCCCCAATCTCTCTATTGTACCTATATCCATAATTCCCAGGCAATAAAAACAATTTCCTATTAGCGGTTATAACATGAATTTTTGCCACATTGCAATACCTTTCTTTTCTGTCAGACATTTTTCAAATATTAAAGCATTTAATTCTTATGTAATTCCAACAGGGGCAAAGCAAAACAAAGTGTGCTAGATATTCGTATCTTTCGTTGCAACCACAGCAACATATGTCCAAAAGACCACTTTTCCTTATCTTCTCCGAGGCCTAAACAAATATGTGGAAACTTGTTGTCAAGTATATTGATCATGTCGAATGCGGCGACGAGTATACCTTGTTATTTGCAGCACGCCATGTAATGCTGCACTTGAAAACTTTAAAAATATCCTTGAATGTAAAATTGTGTCACAAACGATATCAGAGCTGCTGCGAGCGAGGGAGAAAGAAGTAGTATGCAGTGATCACAACTGGATGACAATTTCAGTTGACATGCAACCTGCACGAAGAATAAAGGGAGGACCAAATGGGTGTGGAACCGATACAAGAAGGCAGATTGGGAAGGCTATCAGGAAAGTCTGAAAGTTGAATTACAAGAATGGAAAATCAGATGGGAGATTGAAGGGGAAGTACAAAAAATGAATGAAGGTCTTACTAGGAAAGTTCTTAAGGTGTCCCAGGAAACATCTGGCAGAAAGAAAGTTCCAACTGAGAACTGAGGATATAAATATACCCAGAATTGAAAGGAACAATAAAGATAAAGAGGTTAGAAATAGAGTATAGGCATTAGCCAGGAACAACAAGCACACAGAGAGGGAAATAGAGGAAGGTGAGAGACAGTATATGGAATGTAGAAAACAGGTAGCAGAAATAAAAGCAGTAAAAATGAACAGATGACAAACAAAATGGGGGGAAATGGAGGAGAAAGGTCAACTACATTTTTGAAACAGAAAAAGAGAAAGAATAAAGCTCAATAAATCACATATAACGGAAAGAGAACAGATAGGAGGGAGGATATACAAGAAGCAATACGGGAACACTGAGATAAGATAAATGACTCAGAATGCGGTCAGGGAACAGTACCAGCTTGTTAATCTTAAGACAGACAGGATCGATGGCATCCTGAGTTGTGTCATAGAATTAGAGGCATTAAAGTCAAGATGGCGATAGGGCAGATGAGATGGGGCAAGACTCAAGGAACAGATGATATTCTGAGTGAGTGTATAAAGTAGGAGCCAGAGGAAAGAAGAAACAGTTTAAAAATGCATTTCAATTGAATTATTGAAAAGAAACAAGTACCCATGGAGTGGAATAGTCTGTATCAAATATTGTAAAAAAGGTCAAGGTGACCAAGTGGACAAGTGTAAGCCATATTGCTATTGCATCTAGTTTGAGCAAAATATTTAGTCGAGTAATGTAGCCGAGAATGAGCAGAATAGTTAAAAGGCCCGAGCTTCTGGTAGACCAGGAAGATGGGCAGGCGATAATATATTTACACTGAGTCAGGTTTTGAAGTTGGCAAGGCAAAAGCAGAGAAAAGGTGTCATGGGTTTCTTAGATGTGAGAAAGGGATATGATAAGATATGCAGAGATGGTCTATGGGAAAAACTTAGTGGGTTAGGATTGGGAGGCAATTTTCTGGACATAGTGAAGGCCATATACAAGGATGTAGAGTGTGCACTTTCACTGGGAAAATGTGGCAGTAGAAAATGCACAGTTGAACTTAGGCCTGAAAGAGGGATATGTGATTTTCCCGATTCAGAAAATTCCAGGGTTATTTTTTGCAGATGACATTGTGCTCATGGCCGAGTATCAAAAAGAATTGCACGATATGTTGAATATTTTAGAAAATGGGAAGAAATGGAGGTTACAATTTAGCCAAGTTATGACACCAAGAAAGAAACCAGATGGCAAAAAAAGAATAGAGACTTGGGAAAAATCCAAATTCCAGAGGGTGGGTAGAAAGGAGTGGAATAAAATTAGAGAAGTAGATGAATATGAGAATCTTGGGGTGAAGATAAAAGCAACAGGTAACGGTATTATCATATTCTATATTGAAAAGATAAAACAGAAGGTGGACCATACAAAGGAATGAAAAAAGCTACAACAATAAATGGTTTTTATACGGTATTCATAGCTTGAGTGCTGTGGGATGGAGTAGCAATACCAGGAATGCTATATGATTCAAATGTTATCGCAGAAATAAGGGGGACTTCCAGGGTAAGGTAAAAGCACAGAATGAAATGGGAAAACGGGTTCTGGGAGCACTGCCGTGTACTGCAACAGAAGCAATATTAAGGATTTTAGGATGGTATAGCATAACTGACAGAATTGCCAAAGCAAAGTTTAACTGCTGTGGGTATTTACAACCAGTAAGCGAGGACCGGTGGTGCAGGAGAATATATAATAAAACTGTCTACAGAAGAGACAAGATGGGTCAAAGACATAGATAGGTTGATATGAATTAAAGGTTACGATGAGGTTCAGGATTGGAAAACATTTATAGGGAAGGCAGTGGCAAAAGGATTGGAAGAAGATTAAAGGCAAGGTATACAAGGTCTTTTTAGAGAAGCTGAATACATGCTGGGATGGAGGGAAGGAATCCAAACCTTTGTTTCAGAGTACGCCAGGAGTTATCAAAGGCAGAAATGGACTGCAGGTAAGTGTAGAGTCTGTTCCTGCCCTTACTGAAACGAATCCCGGGAATATTGGGAAATATGGCAGAAACATTGTGGAACCTGGGAATATTGTGGAAAATTTAAGAAAATGTTGGGGTTTTAATGTGGACGCCTTGTGATAATGATGTGTCAATGGAGGAAATATTGTTGATCATTATGACTACTAAAAGGTGATAGGCCTAACAGGTCTCTTTTTATTTTTGGCAGAAGTAATGAAATTTGTGTTTTGGGTGGTTATGCCTATACATTTTGGAAAAGAGCTAGTGTCTGCAGTTAATGATGAATATTTCTAAGGTTGAGAGGACCGGTTTAAAAACCACCAGTTGCCTTTTGTGGGTGACTGCCTGTCTCAAGTCAGGAGTGAAATTTGTTTCTTCACATTGGTATTGGAAGAGAAATGTTGATGCTTTGGCAAGTCTGGAATCTCTTTGCTGTCATTGTTGGGTTTGAAATTTATGAATATGGATCATGTTTTTCTGTATTATTTTTAGAATTACTGTGGTCACACTGGACTGACTCTGGATATTTGTGGTAAATCTACGAATACTTTGGAATGGACCCCAGAAATATTATGAACATTGTGGAAATAATGTGAGGCGTTTAAGTTTTTTTTGCAAAGTGAGATATAATGTGGACAAAGATTTTTCTTCTTGTATTAAAGAAAATTTATAGAGGAAACACTGTGGACGGACATTTCTGGTCAAAGTTTTATGCCGGAAATATTGTGGACACAGAGAGTTTGTACAATTTTTATAATTTTATCCTTGGAACTTGGTGGACTCTCGCAAATTATCTGAAGTCAAACCCAGAAACTCTTTGTCTCTTTACAAATGTTCAAACTACATACTGTGGGCAACAATTTGTTTTAAGTCTAACCTGGGAACTCTGTGGCTCTTCGTAAATTTTCAGAATGATGTCGAGAACTCTGTGGATAACCATGGATTTTCTGAGTCTAGCCCAGAGACTCCGTGCATCCCCCGAAATGTCAAACTCCATGAAACTGGGCATTCAGAGGATAATCATAAAATGTCTAAGTCTAACCCTGGAACTTTGTGGCTCTTTATATATTTTCGAAAATTATGACACCGGGAACTCTCTGGATAAGCAATACATTTTCTAAGTCTAAACCTGGAACTCTGTGGAAGACCAAGAAATGTCAATCTCAAATCCCAGAAACTCTGTGGATATACTTTAATTCTAAGTCTATCCCAGGAACTCTATGGCTCAACATCTTTGCACATTTCAAAGTGGACAGAAGCACCAGGCTTTGAATTCAGCTAGGATTTTCCCAGCATGCGTTGAGTTCATGGTCACTTCCTGGCGCCATATTTAACATGTTGAATGACTCAGCAGTTATGCAAAGTGAGTAAATAGTTTCTTTTTTACATGATCTTACACATTCCACAACTTTTAAAATGCGTATATATTATCTTAAAGAAACATGGATCAGAAAGATAATCTTGATTCTCAACTTCTAGTAAGTGGATGTTGTGTGCACACACATATGTAGGGTCTATACTAGGCCTACATTGCTAATTGTAGGCCTATAGGCCTATGCATATTGGAGGGGGCATGCAGGCTACAAAGTAAATCAATAGCTAACATGCACTACATAGTGTCATGCATGCCAATTGATTCTTTCGGTGTTGTTTTGTCATTGATGAATATGTTGTTTAGCTCCTCTGGAATTAGGCCTATAGGTCTTGTTTTGCTCCAACTGCCACTCTATGTTAATCACCTTTGAAATTTAAATAGGATCAGTTGCCGGGAATACTGGTGTCATGTCTCCATACCGGGAATATTGTGGTCACAACTGCATTTATAATGTGCCACATTATTCCCTGGGAAACTTCTATGTAAAGAGGCATATACCTGGTTTTTCATTTTTTTCTAAGTCAATTGTGGAACATCCCGGGAATGCAAGTATCCCTGAGGTATTTCCACCATGGAAATTTCCACGATGTTTCCACTCTATCCCCCCCCCAAAAATTCCCGGCATGCGTTTCGATAAGGGCAGAAGGCAGATGACAGGGAAGACCATTGGTTGCTATGGTGTGCATAGGTGTCAACTCTCACGTTTTGACCGTGAGTCTCACGGTTTGAGGACTTGCCTTACAGCCACTTCAAATCTCACGTTCGTCTCCCGTTCAACAGAAAATATCGATGTTGAAAAAAAAATTGGTAAAAATCAAGAGAATTAACAGATTTTCAAAAAAATCTTGACTTCCAATGACTTTCCTGATCCGACAGTCACAAAATAACATGATAACCGTCAGGCAATGATGCCCCTTTAAGATGCCAGATGCTGCCAGATTGCACCATTTGGAACCTAAAAAACCAAAATTTTCTGGGGGAGGCCCACCAGACCCCCCCGCGGGAGGGGGAACCCCCTCCTGCACTCTCCCCCTGTCAATCCTCAAGGTGAGATTTTCCCAAGGATTGACATATGGATGTGATGCAAAAGAGAGTTGAAGGAAAAAATGATTAGGAAATGGCAGAATGAGAATCATAACTGTAGGAGCTTGGAGTAAGTTCTGCTCTTAGGAGAAGCAGAGTGTGACATATGGATTTTAGGTTTGTCCGGTGTTTACCAGAAGGAAAGAAAGAAGTCTGAACTATGCAGGACTTTCTGGTAGTATATAGGGTGCTGGAAGAAAAGAAATAGAATGTTAGAATTAGAAGAGAACAGAGTTAACTGCTGTGACTGGCTTTGGGAAGGGAAGGAAAAGGCGCTAACAGGGCTGTCAGGACTGTGCACAGGGCTTGGGAAATGCCTGAGCCTTAGAGGCGGGGATAGGGTCAGAGGCAAAGCGTTTTAAAAAGTGAAAGTACAGGCAGTTACTGGGGATATAACTGGGACGAGGGGCCACCACTGCAGTGACAGGGTATGTGGTGTATGTTATGCTTTGGCTCTGGCCCCAGGAAACATGGCAGCAGAAGCTGAGATGAGAGGACACTCCATGGTTTCCCCAGCCTCATTTTTTGGGGGGGGGGGAGGGATCACATATGTCATACATGATACTGGACCACGGCAATTAAATGGAGTACCACAGGATTATCATTCATGGAGCAGCGAGACCATGCAACAGAATGGTGGCTTCTCCAAGAGTTAATATTCATGGCGCAGTGAATCCAAGGGCTTCCCTAGTCTGCACAGCAATGTCGGACGAGTCTTTGACAGGGGGACTCATAGCTTTGTATTACTCATGCGAGGGATGAATGTGTCACTCTCGGATTCTGAGTCATTCTGTTCTAGGCCCATTTCTTTGGTTTAAACATATTTATTTTTTTAAGAGGCGATTGGGAAAGGGGCATAGCCCTGTATGAATCCCTTTCGCAAGACAAAGAGAAAGAGAAGTGGAGACAAGGTACAACAATAAAACGCCACGATCATAATGTACACCACTGCATGCAGACAGATAGAACGACAATGCCACATAATAACAACTGTTAAAAGGACAAGACATCACAGACAGGAAAAGATAAAAGGGCATGTCATCATAATTAAACCACACTACTTCTTTCACACATTTTTGCTTTCTAATGTAGATTTCGATATCCTCCTCGGGTGGGATCCTGATTATAAGTAATTTGAGTAGCCCTTGATTGTTATCTGACGGAATTCTGGTATTGGTATGCCTGAGCTCGAAATTTCACCTTTTTGTATGGTACGGAAAATTGCTGTGGGAGTTCTCTTGATGTTAATTTTTTTTGCCAGACTGTACGTAGTCTGCCATTGTTTTAATTTGAAGGATTAAGACCTCTGCACTCAATGATACTACTTACAGTTACAGCCCATTCAGAAACTTTGATTATCCATATATTTTCCACATATTCTCAATAAAAATACCTCGTTTTTTACACAAATCTTTCTTAGATTTATGGTAATTTCAGTCAATTACTACACGGAAGGCTATGTACGGCATTCATGTTTGTTTGCTCATGCGCAGAACATACACATACCATCCCGCGCACATGTCCGATTACTTCATAATCACATTGACCCTGTGAATGCCATTTTAAGTGATTATATTTTTAACCACTAGTTTAAAATCCCTTTGCACTCTTTATACAACTTCACATCACGATAGCACATTGCTCTTTCCATAATCGTTTGAGTGACAAAAATATTATGAGCCAATCACAATCGCGTCTTCCTCTATAAGCCGGAGTGAATCAATGGGCGGGACTCCAGTACCAATTGTGTACAAACTTGTCCCAACCGATTTCTCCCCTTTCATACCAGTCAAGTCCGGTTCCTTTTAAAAATGAAACTTGTTTCTTTTGGTTTCATATTGATTTTGTCCAGTTGCAGGGCTTCCGTAATAACTGGCTTCCAGATAAGCCCTTTGTTTTTTTCTTTTCACGTGTTTGTTGAAATTAACTGTTCTCCCATAGTGGCGTAGGATCTTTGTGTTGACGTGCGATGTGCTGCTTGAGATTCTTCGAACTTTGGCACTTTCTTTTACCGTCACAAAGGTTGCAGGTCTACATTGTTAATACATCTCCTCTCCTTTGTTGAGGCCTAATGTATTTAGTTCAGTGATCCACACTGCCTCTGTACATTGTGACGTATGCATTGTCTGGCCCGGTCAATTTCAAATCTGGATAAGTTCGTGATATGGCATGAATCATTTCCGATGAGATAAACCTTTATTAACCTAGATTTGAAATAAAAAAAGGCGTACGAACGTACTTTATACCATACCTACAGTGCAACACATGAAAAAAAAAAATGTATGCATACATACATACATACATATATATATATATATATATATATATATATATATATATATATATATATATATATATATATATATACATATATCTGTAAAAGTGTCCGTCTTTCGGTCATTGCCCATATTGACATATTTTGTGCCAAAGAAAGTTACCTTTAATCAGAATGGTTGAAAACTGGGTAGACAGATGTAAGCTTTAAAGAGACGTTACTCATCCAGTCATTGATGTCATAAATTGTTAAGTGTTTCGACTATTTCTGTATTGGTGCACGGTATTGTTGACCTGATGCTTGTAATTTCCGGACCCTTGTTTTATTTTACACTTCTTTGATCTTGGATAATATACATTCTTATATGTATATGTGGACTGTAAACCCACCCACCTTATTTAAGCAGTATTGTCAAATTTGTATTTCTCTTGTATTTATGTTGCTATATATAGTATGATTTTGTATATAATTGTTACAGTTTTGTATTTTGATGACTTCCCAGTAATGGGGGCTAATAAAAATTATAATTAGTGTTATCGTTATTATTATTATTATTATTATTATTATTATTATTATTATTATTATTGTTATTATTGTTATTGTTATTGTTATTGTCATTGTCATTGTCATTGTCATTGTCATTGACATTGTCATTATCATTATCATTGTCATTATCATTATCATTATCATTATCATTATCATTATCATTATCATTATTATTATTATTATTATTATTCCACGCTTTGGTACATCTGGAGATGACAGTCCACTTGAGTTTGGTAGGTTTTCATTTAAACCGTCTCGAGGACCAGAATGGACACTGTCCACCTAATTTCAAAATATTTGGTAAATATGTTGGCACAGTCATGCGTGCATTTGTAACCCATATAGGTAAGGTAGAGATCAGCCCTTAGCTGAACACGTAGTCATTTTAATCCAGTCAGCATATCGCAACTCTGAATGGAACCTTGGCGGGCGCCCTAATATGAGTCTGCTCCCTAGCTTGTGCAACTCGAGCAATCTTAAGGAATATGCACTTTAAACAGGAAATGAGGATGTGGTTTGTTGTCTTCTGGCATCTTCGTTAGATGTTATTACAATTATGTTACGGTTGTTATTTATTGTTTTTGAATAATATGAAGACTAAAAACACTTGCATCCACAATGATTATAACTTTAGAAAATATTATACATATTTGTTTTGTATTAGCGCCAAAGATTTTTCAAATTGAACCTGGCAGACACAAGTGACCTCTGAAGATTCCGTTAGATCTGAAATGAGACTCATGCGGTATACTGGAAAGTTTCTTTCTGATTTGTAAAAAATTGAGGTTAATGAAATTTGACGATTCTGATGTTACACATCACAGCACAAATTTCTCTGACCCATGAGTTGTCAACAGAGGAGACCTGTGAACTCTGTTCACCCCCTTTTTTTGCTTCAACTTACTATTCCTGCATAGATGTACCTTTTGTTATATTATATTGTATTTAATTACTGTATATGTATATCTTTTGTTATATTGTACATGTTGCACATTGAAGTTTTTGTACCTGCAGTTTTTTTAAACATGCAGGTGCACCTTGTACATTTTGTGCTTGTGAATATGTAAATGTTTTTGCATATGTGTGGCAAAATGTCAATTTTACATGATACAGCGAATTAAGTCCATTCATCTTAAACCTTGAGAAACGATACGTTCATGCGTGTGCAAGCAAATCGATCTCATCATACACAGAGAACCGTGGCATGGCAATCGCTTCATCTCGATGTTTTAAAGAATAACATTCCAACATGCAAAAAAGTAGTTTGAAAAGTAATTTTGCTGAAGGAAAGTTTATTTATCACGGTCTGAAACATTCAAGCTGGTTTGTCAATAATTTCGGTGTCAACTTTGCATGTGTTATCGCTGGCATAAAAACTGTACGTACTAGTTCGTTTTCCGAGAAGAAGCGTGACACTATATTTTTCCCGAGGAAAAAAACTGTCGCTCATTAATAACGTTGCAAAGAAGTAGCAACATTGTTTTAAAACGGGACATTCATATTAGCTGCAGTGCTGCCTCGGGCTGTGTCATTGGGTACGGGCTGTGTCATTGGGTACGGGCAGATTCCTGTGTCATTGGGTACGGGCAGATTCCCATATAAAACATGGCAAAATGTTTCTTTGGAAAAACTAGCAATTTTGACACATTTTGCTGTTTATATACCATAGTCATGTTCACCAAGGATACACAGAGCTTGACACATGAAGCGGTCGTCATATGTTTGGAATAAGTATTCTTGATTCCTGCAAACGTCAGTAGCACCCTTGGTTTTCCACCAGTACTACGTCCGTATCTTGGTTGTTGATTGTCAATGTTTTCTATTTGCAGGGTCAAATATTTTTGCGGGAAACCAACTAGTCTGGTAAGGATTTCAAGAAAAGGCCCTAAAATTCATGTTGGGGAGGCCGAAAGTGTAGAGCTTAACGACTATGTCATAACCATAGCACATATACTGGGGGGTTTGAAAATGCCTGTCTCCCTGATATCTTTGTGTATTTGCCTGCACTACAGACCTTCAAAGTAACATAGGTGATGGGTCCAGTTTTTGGCCAG
>OZ026629.1:47488145-47578145 GCA_964020975.1 Hermodice carunculata | reverse complement strand
GAAGAATGACTTGCATTCAAAGAACTGATACAACATTTCTGCAACAGATGTATTTACTTTATTTCCCAACAAAATATATAAAAAACACAGTGAAATTTAACGACGCAATGTCATTTCAGAAAAAAAATCGTTTGAATACAATATTTAATTGTTTAAAGTTACATAATATCATAAACATCATTAAAAGACTTATTCCCCTTATATTGAAATGCATAAAGTATATGCCAGAATAACAAATCACAAAATTGCTGCCCATAATCGTATGCAGAATAGTATCCTGTTGCCACCAATGAACAAAAGGTAATTATATCTATGATGTAATGTAAATTAAGTTCAATTAATATTACTAATATAGTCACTTAGAAAATGCAAATAACTATTTGGTGTGGTTTAAGACGAAGGGTGTGTTGCTGCAGACTCATGTCAAGGCTTGCTTGATAATCATGTTGGATTAAAGCATGCGTATATATATATGTATATATATATATATATATAAAATCAACATAAACATCTTATATAATATATAGAACTTGTAATGCAAGTCTATATGAAACATATGTTTGAACATTGTACACTACAAATAATCTGCATGATATATCTTGATGTATGGCAATGATACTAAACGGTAACAAAATGTATAAGACTAGAAAATAAATTATCATCATGATTATGCTAAACAATGTCTACTTGTACTGCAAGAAATAGGCATAAAACACATGAATCAAATGCAGATGCAAATAGTGTTATCCTCATGTCAGCCCTCAACATTAACCAATCCAATTAATGCATGGCCATTGCCACCATCTCCCATCTATCCTGCATATATATATATGTATATATATATATATATATATATATATATATATATATATATATATATATATATATATATATATATATATATATATATATATATATAATATCATACAGAACCTAACTCTTTAACGTCCTGTAATTTAAACATTTGAATGACACAACTTACATGTGTGAAACAGTATACTTGCCTGACATACTTAATGCAAGTATATATTAATAATACATGTATTGAATTAAATAAGGACCGAAAGCAAAAGATTACTAACCTTGTAAGTATATTCTATAAATAATTACATTTTAACTTTAAAAAGCAGATCTGTATGCGATACTTGCTTATACAATATCTATTTACCATTTATACTATAACTGGGTAATGTATCTTTAGTTGCTTCTAAATAAAAGTTACATATTCAACATTTGGAGACATAAAATGTGACATAGTACACTGTTTTATGTTATGTGGATGTCAATTGCAAAAACCTAACAGCTTTTAAGTCTAATGGACTACTAAAACAACTTTAAATTATGAAATAGTAAACAAGCATAAAATAGTCTGGAGAAGTGAAATGACTTGGATTAATGGGAAAGTACTTTTTATCACAGATCCAAGAAAATATTATGATTGAAGATATTGTCAATCTGTGTATGATTAACAAGTAATATATATAATAAAAATATATGGCCAGATGATGAACTACTCATAACTTATGCACATCGCACACAATTTTTATCACAGAACCTAACCGAGAAAACATCATCATTGAAGACAGTTATGGATTCCTTTCCATATCGCAGCTCAAGCTTGGTGATTCTATTCATTTGAATGGAACCACCAAGCGTGAGTCGGGATACGGGTTACATGAGGAAAGGAATCTTTAGCTGTCCATTATCATTGATATTATCTTTAGAAAATATCCATCAGTTCAGCTTGATTACAATAATGTATTGATGGTCACAGATGATCACATGTAGCCATTTGTCATGAAGTGTGTCAGTTTGTCTTCACAAAAGGATGTCATATCTGTACAAAAGCATGTACAAAAATTATAGACGGTTGGTGAATGAGTCAAAAATATTTCCAATGTAAATATGTAAAGTAGATCATACACCATGTAATTTATATTTACTGGTGGTTGCTGATGCCAAGTCCTTCACACAATACAATATTACCTTCTAAGCACATACACTCGTCTGACACCAAAAAGTGGCTAGATGATTGAGGTGGTCTTGTGTCACAAAAAATACGAGTATTCAGTGTTTATTATATATTTGGTGTTCCAAAAGGTGTTGCCTTTGTAGCAGATAACACCATGGTACAATATTACTTTATGCTACATGTACTTTTACCATTCAGTATGAATAATCGCTACTGTATGGATAATGGAACAATTGATTGGTTAGTTGGTTTGTTGGTTGGTTGGGTGATTGATTGATTGATTGATTGATTGATTTATTCATTCATTAAATGACTGATAGATTGGTTGGTTCACTATACACACATTTTCCATTTACACATTCAGTACTGGTAATCACCATTGATAACGTTCATGCGTAATGGAATGGTAGGTTGATTGATTGATTGATTGATTATTTCATTGATTGATTGTTTGATTGATTGGTTGATTGATTGATTGACTGATTGCTTAATTGATTCACTATACACCCAAGTTTCTGTTTTATTGAGTTGACATTTTCACAAAACAAGTCCAGGAAACAAATCGAGATAGTCTACAAAACAAATCCAGGAAACAAATCGAGATAGTCTACTATTACAGAAAAGACCATTGGTATGTTCCAAATTAACTGCTTTCCTTGATGTAGGTTTGGTGCTTTTAAACAATTATGATAGATTGTTTGTAAATACCTGTAATTCATTATTTGTAACAGTAGGTCAATTCAGAGAGAGATTTTTATATTTTTATTAGTATGTCTTGCGTGAATATATCTTAGAAAGCAGATCTTATCTATAGAGATAAACCATGATGTAATAGCCCTCTTCCTGAGCCAAATGTCATGTATGTCATTATAATACTTACTGAGTGGGGAAAACAATGGCACATTATGAATACGGACATGTGTTTCTGTGGCCATGTTCTGTTTGTTTGTATCTATTCAAGCTACCGGTACCTCATGCACTAAATATAGTTTGCCCATATTGGTCCATTGTTTGGTAGGGGTGGCTTCCATTTGCTACATCAGCAGTGTATCTAAATTCGTACTGAACATTACTTACCTAACAGTATCAAGTACCTATGTAGAGACAATGGTTAGGCAGGTATACATCATTTTTATTTTTCATTTTAAGTATGCTATGAAGAAATACACACCCTGAAGACTCCCTACGCTCCCCACATGTGTAGCCTGGCGGCCATCTTGAGGTGTCACAACTTGACCCCCCAAGCTGGGGTCATAGCATCATTTATGTTTTTGGAGACAGGCCATTTCATACTCCCAAGGGGATAACCTAAACACCTGGTATGGCCACCAACCTCTACACTTTCGGCCTCCCCATATGCCCACTTTGGCCAAATCCTTACCAGACTTAACATGAATGTCCCGTATTGATCTCGATTTGTTCAGAAAACAACTATTGGTTGCACTGTGTGTTTGCCTTGTGTTCACTACAGGTGGTTCGTGACACATTAGAATATGTCAATTGCAAGCTTTACGACCTGACAGCATGTAACACAACTATGCCCAATACCACTTGACAGCATTGAACACAAATATCTTTCAATAAAAATCACAAGTAAACAGCAAGACAAGTACCCATTAAGCTTGCCAATAGGCGCGAAATCCGGAGCTTAAAACCGTCAAATGTGATTTTTTTCTTTCTTTTTTTCGTTTTTCATTCAGCAAACGTATGTTTTTCGCCTGAGCTGATCATTAAAGGCCGTTAGATTGAATCACAGATTAGGCATAGTCTAGATGACATTAACTAATCTCCTCTGCCAATTGTGCTTTGACCACGCAATCTGCTGTAAGCGTTTGAATTAGCTAACTGCTGGGCTGCTCACGTATTCATTTCTGTAAACCCCACCAGTTTACACATTTCTTTTCAACAGCTTTGCTAGGGAACCGTGTATTTTACCTGTCACGCCTCTCATGCAGTGGTCACCTCTCAGCCACATCACAAGTGCAAGCTGTTCACCAGCTACAGTTCTATAGAGTACTCCAAGAAAAATCCATGACCGCGCCAATAGCTACTAATTTTGTGGATTATTTACCAAGACTTCCTGCAAGCGTAACTCTAGAAAACACCTTTGAGTTAGTGACCAGGGTATAATTCTCTGTGTTTTATCTTTCGTTTTCTGGGAAATGGGGACTGGTGCCTCGAGCAGGCCTAAGAGTAGAGGCACTGATCTCCCAGAAGATGACATCGCGTCCGAGAATCTTGTTGACAAGGAAAAATTGGCAAGAGACAGAAGGATACGGGCGAAACTCCGTACGATTGGTGCTCTTGCTAACGCCAAACGGCCAAAGAAGGTCTTGCCTGCTCTGTCCAGGGACGAACTTTTTGACTTCATAAAAGAGAGAAAAACAGAAGTAGCCAACTTGACTGCGGAATTGGAAAACGATAACAGATCTCAAAGATTTGGTGTGCGCCCTTTAAGTGGCGCAGGCAAAGAACCGACCTTTGATATAAGGGAATTGTTGGAGGCGGTATGTACCTTCTTATATTAACTCCCTACAGGAAGGCCTTATGGTCACAATGCGTTCAGAAGCCAAGGAACAGCCTTGTTATTCAGGTAATTAAGTTCGTAAATATGAGATTTTACCAGGGTAGCATGGTAAATTGTTTAACTACATTTTTGGTGAATACATTCTACACCTTTGTCAAGGAATCGCAAAGAATGTAAACATAAACTTTATATCCCGCCATATATTCCTGAAATCAAGCAAAAGTTGAAGTTCACTGGAATATCCGACCAGTCAGTGGCATGAATTTTTGTGGGTGGCTGCATTCGAGTGGCTGTCCACCGACCAGCCTCCGAATACATGAAAGATGGTGGTGGTCAGCAGGAAGAATTGCATGTTCATTTAAATGGGCGAAGGGGGTGTGTGTTTGTGTGTGCGATCGCATCGAGCTATCAATCGATAGATGGATACATAGATAAATGGATGGATAGATAGATATATAGATAGATAGGCAGACAGGCGGATATATAAACAGATATATAAATGGATAGATAGATAGATAGATAGATAGATAGATAGATAGATAGATAGACAGATAGACGCTGTTCAAAAGTTATATTGATATTGATTAATTACTTATCAGCTTCTTCATGAATAATTTTCTTTCTTTCTGTATGATCATTTATAAATGTTAGTATATATATTAAATGTCTGTACATGGAGATATGATTTAGTCTAGGCTTGTATGAAGCTGGTGTCTGACAGCTACTCTGGCATGAAGCAGTTGTCATATGTATCACCAAAAGCAGACATTCGTTCTGATAGCCTTAAACACCCTTACGTTCTTGTGACATTACATCTTGTGACATTACATCTTGTGATATTACATCTTGTGACATTGCATCTTGTGATATTACATCTTGTGACATTACATCTTGTGACATTACATCCGAGACCAGGCCCAGCTGTTGTAGGTCCAGCAATTCATTTATTGTACCATACGCTCTTATAACACTAAGAACCCAGAAAATGTCTTATTCTGTGCCACCTACACCAAAATACATGCACACACTGACAAAAGTGTCTGATAGGGAAAGATCAGAGATAGCAGAAGTTTTACATGTTAGGATTTTGGATGTTTCAACAGAAATGAATGTAGTATTACATCACCACACTTGGGACCTTGGAAATTATGTCAAGGTTACCCTTCTTTGAAGCTGATCTAACCCTAATAGAAAACAATAAACTTCTACAAATAAAAGCTATGGCTAAAAGAATTCTGCAGTTATTAAGCAGAAACTAAATTCAGTAATGTGGCTTTGTGACCTTGGGAATAATTGATTCAAGGTCACCCATTTCAGAACTTGATCTGGCTCTTCTACTGTTTATATTACTAGTTATTCTGGGTGGCTTCAATGATAGTGACATGACTGTGTCTTAATGATCTCAATCTCCTAAGCGATATCAATATTAATAATTTTGTACATTGGTGATTTTTTTTTCGGATTGGCTGAACAAAGGTATTTTAAGTATCTTTGAATCAAACCCCCCCCCCCCCCCCAAAAGACATGTCAAACCAACTTGCTTTGGATCGATCCTTCCCTGTATGCTTCAGAATAAATTATCTGTTGCTGAGAGCCTCTAGCATTTATGAAAAAATAAAAGAAACACCAAAATAATGTAACAACATGCCCCTGCCTGTCGGGCTACATTGTTACCCTATATCAATGTCCTTATTAACATTTTTAACAATAATTATGGCAACATTAGTACACAGAGTATGCGGGGGGGGGGGGGCGAGGAGGTTCAGATCAATGTGCATTTTCACTTATTATTGAAAATGTTTATAAATTTTTTGATCAAAGTCAGCATTTTTGCAGGCTGTCAGGACCACCTCCACATTCAAAAGAGTGGTGGTTTGGGCCACACAAATGCAAATTTAAAAAACTGCAATACTTGTACAGATCCACAATGTACATCATTGCATGTGGTGTGGTGAGAGCTATTCTGATGTTTACTCAAATAAAATTGCTTTTTCATGAATAAAAAAAAACAAAAAAACTAGGGTTTGTCCAGCCTTTCCATTCATATTTGTATGAGATCTTTTCACTAGCAACAAAGAGATACATTTTGTCATGCAAGGAAAACCAAGTTATGTACCAAAACTATGGTCTCGCCATTTATGGACAGTATTTCTGGCAAACTTGTGGAAGTAGATGTGGCAAGTTTAAAGCTTTTTGGCCATGTAAATAGTCTGAATATATTCTTATACAATGGGGGAAATGGAGGCACATTGTGTTGAACGTAAAATGATCTGTTATATTGACACAAAATGATTTGGACTAATCATGTATTATATATGATATCAAGTCAGATTCACATGTTGAAATATTTTATAGAACATAATCACCATGCAAACAAACCCTGTTAAGGGAAATGCATCCGTGGGTTCAGTGTGGCTACAAAACAATTCTGTCCACAGCTCACTGGCTGGAGATCTGGATTTTAGTTAGACAGGGTCCACTGAATGTGCAAGCCTGTCTCAAAGTGTGCTCAACTGAGGGTGGTGAAGTGGAGTGGTGCAGAGGCAGACAAGTCCCATGGGATCACTGCCTCAGCACTGGACAAGCATGTTTGCACACCTGTGGGGGGGGGGTGTGGCTAGAGTAGGCTTACAGAATTCAACTAGAAAAGAAGATTCGCTTCACAGCAAATCTGTCTGGTTGCCTTCAAAAAGAGAACAGTTGGAAATGCTGCACTTTGCCATTGTTTAACATAATCTAACTTTCGTGTATTAACCTAACTTTTATAAATCAAAATGCTACAACTTTGGTTCTTGGTTCATTGGATGTGGCCATGTCACAAACTTAGAAAGTCAAGTTTGAATAAAACTACTATCTACAATAGTTTTGAAGTTATTCAACACTTTAATTTTGTATATTTGCATAAATCAAAATCCTTCAACTTTGGTTTATGTTTCCTTGGATGGAGCAATGCCACAAAGTAGGAATGGCACCTGTATAATAGTTTTGAAGCTATTCAAGATTCTTATTTTACATATTCACTTAGTTTGCACAATGGTTCATTGGATGTGGCTTTGTCACAAATGTATAAATTTAAGTTGGAATGACATCTCTATTCATAATAGTTTTAGAGGTATTGGACTTATAAATTTTTTAATACCCCTTATTGACATAATTTGAAATTTTACAACTAATATACTGTCCATTATATTGGCAGGTGGCACAAACCTATATGTGCACACTGAAATTTAGAGTCTATCTGCGACGGTTTGGAAGACATGGAACTTTAAAAATTTACTCCCCACAAATTTGCATAATTTTAAATATCATGACTATTCCAAATGAGATGTACAATTTCAGTGGTTAGGGCAGTCACCATGCCAAGTTTAGTGGTTATCGCAAAAATAGGGTTGGAGAAATACTTCAGATAACTTGGGTCGTAGGGGGTGAGAGAGAGAGAGAGAGAGAGAGAGAGAGAGAGAGAGAGAGAGGGAGAGAGAGGGAGAGAGAGAGAGAGAGAGAGAGAGAGAGAGAAAGAGAGAGAGAGAGAGAGAGAGAGAGAGAGAGAGACTACTCCTCAGAGGGTTAGCCCTTCTGGGCAGTATGGATGAGTATACAGTGAATTCATTTACTTTCGCTTATTTCGCTGATGCTTCAAAACGGTGAAAGTAAGAACCCAGTGAAATATATTTTGAAGATGGCATTGATTGGATTATAACAAAAATAGTGAATTTAAAGTTTCAGTGAAATGTCCAAAGTTCAAACACCATGAAAACTAATGCTCGTGAAAATAGATGTATTCACAGTATTTCCATGAATTTATATATATACATTGTTCATACATGCACATATACATGTTAAGTGTGTACATATTGTAATTCAACGGGATGTGAATACATGCAATACAAAACTGTCTTTGTTCCTTTATTACATCAACAAATTTTAGCAGATGCTGTCATGAAACCACATGTACATGTACATGTACCTGTGAACTGACACAAGCACTATTCTGTCTCAGTACTGGCTATGTAGAACACGCTTCATCTCACTGATTACAAGAAATAAATGAAAGTGTCCACACTGAGATGACACAAATCCACACAGTTTCAAAATTCACAAAGTTGTGTAAACAGTCATTCAGGACTGGAAGACCATAATTTGATGGGTCTAGCCAACTCAGCAGGTAGTCTATTTTCAACAGTGGGGTACACTCAAGCTTGTTCTTCCTAGAAGTCCAATGACGGTGCTCCCTTGGGATTGATAAGCCCAACAGACTCATAGCATCAGGCAAAAAAGGGGACCAGCTAAGACACCAATCTGAGGAATGGTGCCATGACAGCTCCGTCTACCACCAGTGGGAACTATAGCCTGCCTAGTAGATATTGCAGCATGGAGCAGGTCTGTTCTTGCATGAAAAGAAAGAGATTCTCTGTATTTTATTGACAACCTCATTACACAGTTGTTGCCCCCCCCCTTCCATTTGCTACAAGTCCCAAACCTTCCAAACCATCCCCCCTAGCATGCATGGATAGAAGGCTGCCTATGAGACTCTTTGTCTCCATGGCAACACAGGACAGTGTGGTAGATATTAAAGCAGGTAGCCACAGAAATGTTATCACATGTACCCAAAAATGCACAAATGAACAATCGTGATTGACACCCACCCATAGCACATGCCCACCAGTTTAAAGTGATTCTGTCCAGCGGATTTCGGAGAAGTTGGAAAATGTGAATTGTTGATACCATGGAATGCAGACTCCAACAGAACCCCATACTATTAGCTTAGCTGCTCGACTGACAAGTCAGCTAAGCTAAAAACTAAGGTACATGTATCTCAGGTACACGCCTGTCCATTAGTGTACAATGTACCTGTTAGACTGTAATGGATGACTGCATATATACATGTGCTGTCACAGTACTGGACCACAAGCAATGTTTGTTTTAACTTTCAACACATTGCCCCCCCCTCCCCCTTCAGTGATGACCTTGTGAATACACTGTCCACTATAGTGGCCCATGAGATAAAGTTGGTGGGTAAAACATACATGAGTGGGAGTATGTAATGTACATGTGTATCTCTAGCCAGGTATATATATCATCAGTGACAAGCTTGTCGATGTGCTGTCCACTATAGTGGCCAGGTTATGTTTTTATATAAAGTTTGTGGGTAAAACATACATGACTGGGAATATATGTACATATGTATCTATAGGCAGATGTAATATATCATGGTCTGGAATTTAAGTTGATTTTGAAAAGGAGGACAGAGGATGGAAAATCAGTGGACATGCTGCTTAGTAGGATACTACATACATAAAGACTGTTTTGTGACACTTTTTGGATATCCTAGTGCCTACATATTACAAGGTCTTGTTATATCTCATCATGTTACTTGGGTTAATTACTCTAACCCCAAAACATCTTACCATATCTTATAATAGTCTTGTCACCCCCAGGCCTTTCTCTTATGCTAATGAGCCAGCTACCAAATGTCTTTCTAGGTCTGAATATTTTCTTATCATCTCATTGTGATAATGAGCTGGCCACTGAAAGTCTTACCTGGTCTGAAAATTGACTGAGTGACTCTGCTGCTTTGGCTCATGGTCATAGCAAAGCTTGATTTTCTCTTACTGGGTCTTACCCATTTTCTCTTTTTCTGAATGGGCAGGAAAAGATCTTAGACCATCTTAAGAGCTCTAAATAAGATACCTTAAGACTAAAGTAAGGAAGAAAGTTTGCTTTAAGATGTTTTCTGGGCTCTTACTGTAAGGAACAACACCATTTATTTGCGAACACTGAGGTTAAAACTTCCGTTCAGTGTATAGTACACTGGTGCTTCAAGACGCCTCAATGAAAATGAAGAAGTTGAACACTTGAGCACATGTACACTGTGAATAAAGAACACCCGAACATATACTGCTGAAAAAAAAATGCGACCCCCTTGTTCAACATTATGCACGTGCTATGAGGATATGTGTGGGAGAGTTTGTTTACATTATTATACCATTGCATTTCACATCTCTTTTGGGACGAAATTGTGGTCCTTAAAGACCTTTTTGGTCGTTGTCATTGGATAGCCGTTAGCAAGCTGCATGCATCAATAGTGGGTGTGACCACCATACTTCTGTAAGCAAGCTTGGATCGGCCTTGGTATGCTGCCTGTCAGCTTGGTGATCTCAGCCTGGGGAATTTAATTCCACTGGTCTGTGAGCCTCTGTGTCAGTAGGTCCAGGGTGGCTGCCGGTTCTTCACATCCTTTCATCTCTTACAGTCAATGCAAACTACTCATTACTCGGACCACTATCTGTGACGTCTGGTGGTGTCTTTATCTTGCATTCTGTTATGTGTCCGTTAATGTACTGTCCTGTGGTTTGTGCCATTACCTTTTACACCATACTCTGTATTTTACTCCTTTTTTTTTTTTTTTTTTTTTTTGCAAGAGGAATTTGTAAAGGCTATGCCTCTTTTCCAATTGCCTTAATAAAATATGTTTAAACCATTTCTCAGCCTTGATTCGCTAGTCATGCACATAGCACAAATGCGCGATGGTGGATAGGTCAGGAGAACGGACTGGCTATGGCAACAATGGGATGTTGTGTGGCTGTAGGTACTGCATGCTGACTGGGGCAGTGTATCGTCATGCGTTATCCTGTTGAAACAGTAGCCCTGGATATTGTTGGATCCATTCGTCAATTGTGAGCAGGATCTCACCAACATACTATGTGGATGAGATCCTATGTGACATAGCGCTGACCTGTCAGAGTCCCGTCCACCCTGATGAGAGCCGTTCTCCCTCTCGCTGCAATTGTCCCCACATCCTGACACTGCCTCGTCCGCAGCAGTCATGTTCTAACATACATATCCTTCTACGAACCTCTCGGAAGCCATTCGTCACACCCTTATTTTTTTCCATCGTGGAAATCCAAGCAGACTCTGGATTCATCTGACCACATCACGCTGTTTCATCGATTCTCGTGCAGGCTGTATGTTCTTCACACCAATGTAACTGTGTGTATGGTGTTGTTTGTTTGCTACCGTGTTGTTTTATTTTTTCGGCAAAACGCCTGTACTGTAAGTATATGTGAGGTTCAGCGAAATAAAGTTCATTCTCATTCTCGTGGTGGCATGCGTGCAGGACTGAGAGGGATGCGAACGGCAGGGCGGTATGTCCTCAATTTGGCCGACACCAGCTTCTTGTTAATGGTAAACTGTGATGCTCTGATGTTGCAGGCCTGGTGGCTCTGCTGACGATACCTTTCGGTGGATAGAAACCTGTGAAAACTGGATCAAGTAACGCTCATCCGTCCCATCTGACAGTCTTAGTCGCCCAGATCCAGCCTTCCTCTTGCGTCCTCTGGCTTCGTGGAAACGGTCCGACGATCTTTTCACCGATGGCCTGGAGCACCCAATTATCCTTGCAGCCAGCGTCCAACATCCAAATGGTTCTACCCCTGTCAAATATATACGGTTGTGAGTGACCCGACCGTACGCTGTGGCATTGTGGATTCACATTGATCCCACCAGTGCGATGGCCCTCTTGTAAAGCTCATAGGCACCCCAATACCATACATACTTTGCACACTTTTCTGGTTGTTGTCTTGTTTTCATCACATTTTTTGAGTGTGACAGCTCAGGCTTACCCTGAGCTATTCTGTTGATGTTACATAATATTCCATGCGATACCCATATTTCCCATATAAAGGCTTATTTAGAGTGGCCCATGTTAAACCAATGGGGGTGGCATCATTTTTCCCCAGCAGTATACGTACAACAAGAATGTGCAACCCCAGAGCATATGTACAACGAGAAGTAGAACACTCGCGTATTTGTACAAAAAGAATAAAGAACACTCGAACAAATGTACCCTGTGAATAAAAAACACCCGGTGTGCCCTCTTTCCCAATAGTTAAATTTATGTTTTTAACAAAAACAATGTATTTTAGTTGAATTAAATATGTTTAAACGCGGCATATGTACAATGCGAATCTAGAAAAACCGAGTACATGTACAATGAGATCAGAGAACACCCGAGCACATGTAAAATGAGATCAGAGGAGAGCAACCGAGCACATGTAAAATGAGATCACAGGAGAGCAACCGAGCACATGTAAAATGAGAATATAGAAAATATTGAATTTCCTAGCATCAATCATTTAACAGAAATAAACGTTTCACTGAAATCCGACTGTTGCATTGAAAAAGCTCACTGTAGTATTATGTCTACTACGCATTGTGTCGTCTGCTATTATACTTTAACCGTTACGACGTATTTCTCATGACCATGGCCCAGCGCCCAGTTTGTTTCTTCGTGTTTTCAACATGAATATTCCGTGCGTTATGCATCCATCGAGAAACAATTGCCATCGAACCCCGTGCAATTAGAGAATATTCATCGATCTTGACCAGTCATTACATCACTTCGCTGTATCTTATGCCATAGATAGTCTGTTATCTGTGGTTACATAGCATGTGTTTGGACAGATATGTACAGTCAACGTCGTCCAAACTCAAGCCGCATCGTCGATACTGCTTGACGTTGCTACTTTTGATAAGATTGCAACGTGATGAATTTTTCAGCAACGCACATAACAACGATGGTCTACAGACATACAGGTACAATGCCTGCAGTATTTTACTTTATTTATGCCAAAGAAAAACTTGAACGCACGAGGCGATACGCCCCTGGAATGCATTAACGTCATCGTGTGCAAGCAATCAAATAAAACATGTTTATCTGTTTACAAGAACATTGTCACAATATTTGCAAGTCCGCTTACATCTCATAATCGGTCTTTCATGTATGCAAGAAAACAAACTATATATCAATATAACACTATCTAGACTATTTAATATCGCAACAATATTAAAATTATCTGCACTGTCTCGATTGTCCAGAGCTGGGCACTTGTGCACCCACTTGACACCTGTGCATTTAATACACGCTCCGACAGGCAAGTGCCCCGTGGACATATCAAGCCCGTGTTTTGTTGAGTCCAACAATTTGGATCGGTGTTGGCCTGCGTCTAGTTGTATGTTTGAGTTTTACATGCAAGAAATATAAACAACTTGTCATATAACCGGAATTAAGAGACACGTTGAAGAAAAAAGTCACCATCGGGCCAGACAACGGGACTGGAACAAAATAACAGTTACATCGAACAAAAGCAAGAACACTGATTTTAACAGCACGTAGCATCAAAGCGTCACTTCAGCGCAAAACATCATTTGCATTGGATAAATTAGCATTCGTGTTGGACATATCAGTATCAGCATGTGGTAGATATTTAATTATTCCATGCAACAAAGCAGTCTATTTGAAAAAATGGGCCTACATTATAAATATAGGGACAAAATTTTGACATAAAAGCACAGGTAGATAGAAGAGTGATCGCTCTGCGGCGGCGCTGTGGAGTGAACCTCCCGGCAGGGATGGTAACTGTGTTAGGTATCTGATGAGCTGGAAGTCATCGATTCTTGCTGTGGATACAAGCACTGCATACAGCTTATGAGTGTTGCATTTTTTTTTTGTTCAAACGCAAACTTCGTTGAATCGTATGTTACTGGCGAGGTATTTATACCAGGATTCGCTTGGTTTACAACGGTTGTTTGGAATATTACCTTTTGTGGTGAGAAATAATCAGTTGTTTATAATCATTCAACGCTGGTTACTGTTTGACTCGGTGGCAAACCATTGTGGTGGTAACTCATCTAATTGGAAATAATTATACAGATAAAGAGGCAGAGGCAATTAAGTCTGACCTGGCTACAGCCTTACCTGATTGTCCATTTGGTAGAGATTATACCAAATATAACCAACTCATGTGTCAAACTGGTACTGAGACTGGCTTAGCATCACGTAATGGGGACCGGTGCATCTTCAAATAAATCGAAAACCACAACAGATAGAGACAAAAATTCTACACAGGCTGATGATGTGGAGTCACGGAGACGATGGCATTTCGCCAAAGCGCTGTCCGTGACTGTGGGCAGTTTTAGCCGCCATGTGAGTAACGAGACAAGGGCTGATCTGCAGAACTGGGTGCGCGAGAGACGAAAAACCAAAGAAAATGCGCTGAAGGAGTTACAAGAGGAAAATACCTTCTCATCGATTAGAGCGAGACCTGATTCTCCCAAGGCGAACAAACCACTGTCTGCCAAACAAGTGACTCGGCCGGAACTGCTTGAAATGGTAGGTTGTGCCAGGGATATGGAATCATTGATGAATCATTCCGTATCCCTGGTTGTACCAGGGAAGAATCACCAGCCGCAGCTGATTCATCCCTGGCTACACAGAGCTCTCTCTTGTGGTTGTACACACCCCATTCTAATGGTAGGCAGCTCAAAACCTTAAAAATGTGTCTTCTATTAAAAGATCTTTCAAATTGAAATTGCCCAGAACTATTGTTGCTTAGGAATTGAATTTTCAGTTTCAGGCATTTTTAACCTGGCTATGTCTAAACTAAAAGAAAAAGCAAATAAAGCGCTATTTAATTTACAGTAGTTTAATGCTCATGGAAACATTGATTTATCCATGAAACTTTTCAAAAGCCTTATTGTACCCATTGCAGCATATGCCAGTGAAATGTGGGCTCCCTACCTCCTGCGCGGTGCTAATGATGAAAATTTTATGCATATTTGTGAAAGCTCACCCACTGAACAAGTCCACTTAAAAATTTGTCGTTTTTGTATCCTGGGCGTGCACAGAAAAAGTTGCACAGCCGCTATTAAAGATGAGCTCGGCACCTTTTCCCTACTCCTCAGCAGCTTGTGCTCGGCAGTTAAGTATTGGTACCATCTGCACAACCTCAGTGAAGATACTCTGGCCTTTCAAGCTTTAAGTGGAAATTACTACCTGATACAACAGAATATGTGATATACTTGCTTAAACACATAAAATCATTGTTTTTGAAATGTAACCTACAAAGTTGTTGGGAAAATGTTAGGGGTCTGGACACAACATTATGTATAAAAAAGTTGTACAACAAAATGTGCCTTAAGTATGTGGACAACTGGTCTAAGTAGGTCAATGGGGAAGGAAGGGAATCCAACAAATTAAGAACCTATAGCAAATTTAAAGGGGCAAACTTTGATAAAGAGAAATACTTAGGTCTTAACCTCCCAATTCCAAAAAAAGAAATTTTTAACCAGAATAAGGATAAGTGCACATACACTTATTATTGAGTCTGGCCGATACAACAACATTCCTACCGATAGAAGAGTCTGCCACTATTGCCCAAGTGGTGAAGTGGAAGATGAGTTTCACTTTATCTTAAAATGCACAAACCACAACCCACTTCGGGCTATTCTTTTCTATGCACTGAAAGACTACACATTTGAATCACTACCAGACACTACTGAATTTCATTTCCTCATGACCTGCAATGATGGGGACAACTATGTAATAAAACAGATACTGAAATACGTTAACTCTGCCATGGAAGTACGGTCAAACAGTGTTATGAGCGATTGAAATGAGACCATTAATTATATATCTCTGACTACCGCCAAGACTCAGTTAGGTGGTCTTAATTTTGTTCTGTAGTGGTAGATAAGTCCTATGATTATGATCTAGGCAGGCCTATGGCGGGACCTCGGCAGGCTTATGGCGGGACCTCGATAGGCTTATCGTGGGACCTCGGCAGGCTTATGCCGGGACCTCGATGTAGCCTCAGCTGTGCCCAGTTTGTATCAACATCTTGCCATAGTTAGCATGTGGGGTGAGTGTATGCAATAAAGATTATGTGGCAGGGTTTACAACCTCATGCAGTGGAAGGTTGCACTTGCCTCATTTCACTGGTAGGTCCGACACACATCATTCCACTGGTAGCTCCTACACACATCATGCCAGTGGTAGGTCCTACACACATCATTCCATTGGTAAGTCCTACACACATCATGCCAGTGGTAGGTCCTACACACATCATTCCAGTGGTAGGTCCTACACACATCATTCCAGTGGTAGGTCCTACACACATCATGCCAGTGGTAGGTCCTACACACATCATTCCATTGGTAAGTCCTACACACATCATGCCAGTGGTAGGTCCTACACACATCATTCCAGTGGTAGGTCCTACACACATCATGCTGCACCAGGTCATACACAACTCCTGCCCATGACGGCACACACTCGCTCTTTAGGCTTAATATGCCAGATCCCACACACAACTCTGGACAAATTCGATACGTACATTTCGTCACTTGCCTTATTTCACTTTTTGAAAAAAAAAATTTTTTTCATTGTCGAACAATAGCGCTGTCGCGCTAATGTTTCGTACTTGTAAACTCGACGTGAAACAAAGATTATTATAAAGAAGAAAGAAATAAACTAGAAAAGAAGATTTGCCTTCAAAATGAGTACTGTTTGAAATGCTACACTTTGCCCTTGTTCAACATAATCTAAATTTTGTGCATTACCCTAATTTGTATAAATTAAAATGCTACAACTTTGGTTCTTGGTTTATTGGATGTGGGTGCTCATAAACTTAAGTTTGAATGACACTACTATCCATAGTAGTTTCGAAGCTATTCAAGTTTTAATGTTGTGTATATGCCTTATTTGCATAAATTAAAAGCCCACATATGCGGTTCATGGCTCATTGGATGCGGTTCTCTGACAAACCTTCAAATTGAAGTTGCAATGGTAAAATAGTTTTGAAGTTATTCAAGATTTAGATTTTGCGTATTCCTGTTTTTCGCATAAATTAACACACACAACTTTGATTCATGGCTCATTGGATGCACCTATGCCATAAACGTACAAAGTGAAGTTGAAATGGTACCTTTATCTATAATAGGTTTAAAGATGTTCAAGATTTAAATTTGAGTATTCACCTAATTTGCCTAAATTATAATTCTACAACTTCGGTCCATGGTTTATTGTATGCGGCTATGTCACAAACCTAGAAATTAAAGTTGGAATGACACCTGTATGTTCAATAGTTTTGAAGTTGTTTAAGATTTAAATTGTGTGTCTTCACCTAATTTGCACATATTAAAATTTTGCAGTTTTTTTTCATTGGATGCGTCTTTGTTACAAATTTTTAAATTGAAGTTGCGATGCACTTTTATCTATAATAGCTTTGAAGTTATTCAAAAAGATTTAATTTTTCTATATTCACCTTATTTGCATCAATTAGAAGTGTACAACTTTGGTATATTGGTGTACTCACACCTTCAGAGTCCTTGTACTCACACCTTCAGAGTCCTTGTATTCACACCTTCAGAGTCCTTGTACTGACACCTTCAGAGTCTTTGTACTCACACCTTCAGAGTCCTTGTACTCACACCTCCATGTTCTCTCTTCAGTATGTTTAATTTTTTTTCAATGTTGGATGATCCGTGCAAAAGCCATGTCACAGGACAATAAGTAAGAACTAGAAAAGATGATTTGCTGCATTGCAAATCAGTGTGTGTGTCTTCAAAGCATTTTGGTATGACAATGTGCAACTAGTCCATGATACTGGAGTACAAGTTGGAGTGGCATCTCTATCTATTATATCTTTGAAGTTAAAACTTAAAGTTTTCGAATGGTGCTACTTAGCATTATTAAAATTGCTATAACTTTTGTTTTTAATTCATTAGGTGTGCAATGGTCAACAATTTCCTTGTAGAAGTTGGAATGACATCTCTATCTATTGATTGATTGATTGATTTATTCTTTTACCAAGGTCACTGGCTCAGTGTGACAACACTGATCTTAAGCCAGGCCCTGGATGGTACATGATAAAAAACAGATGGATGACAATGATACTAATGAAGTCATAAATAAATATTACTGTATATAAAGAGAAATTAAAGTAAAATTAAACACATGAGAAAATAGACTATACAAGATAACAATATAATGATATAATCGATACACTAAAATAGCACCTGGAAAAAAGGTAGAAGGACCAGATCAGCATCAAACAGGTCCCAAAGAGTACAGGCCATTACAGGGAGGTCTAGTAACTATGGTAATGTCTTTTAAAGAGAGAGATAGGCTGGGCAGTGTTCTAAGAATAGAATTCCATTCTGCTGCATCACGAAAACAGATACTATTTTACCATAATTTGTGCGAGCATAGGGAATATGTAGGGACCTGGTTGATGCTGATCTAGCTAGTGGCATGTTCATGTACACAATTTCCAAAGTAAATTTATCAGAAATGTAATCGGGCAAGGTATTGTTAGTTGCTCAAAACATAAATATACCCATATGAAACTTGCGCCGTTCCTGGAGGGATCGCATCTATAATAGTGTTTAAGATATTCAAGATTGAATACTTCTAATTAGCATAATTTAAAGTGCTACAGCTTTTGTTTTAAGTTCATTATGTCTGTGTGCCAACACAGACATATTTTCTTCTGGGAATTCTTTCTTTCTTTCCTTCTATACAGGCAAATTTGTCCGACATTTCATTTGAAAAGTATTGCATGTAGAAGCTCCAAACTTGGCATGATTATACTTCCATATATGAAGTCAGGCTTTTTATAATGAGAGGTCATGCTTTTCAGTTTATGCAAATGAGAGCTATTTAAAGTTTTGAATCTTCAATATCTTATATACTATAGAAGATGTGGTTCCGAGAGTTTAGGAGTTTGATCATAGCAAGGTAAAGATCATCTCAAATGTCAAGGTCATGTCAGGGTCAAAGGTCAGTTTTAGGCCAAAATGTAATTTTTGATGTCAAAGTTCACTTCAGGTAGAGGTAATCTCAAGGTCAAAGGTAATTTGAAGGTCAAAGGCCACTTTCGATGGTGGCTTTCTTCTAGCCATAACTTGGTCATTTTTATCGAATTTTGATAATTGCAGGCTCAAATTGAAGCTATTGTAACACTGCACATTTTTGAAACGCACATGTGACCTCTAAAGGCCAAAGGTCAAGGTCATATGAACCGTTGAAAGTTTCATCCAGTCATAACTTGGCCAATTTCAATCCAATTCGAATCATGTTGGACTCAAATTGTAGATATTGCAACACTACACATTTTTATAAGAACATGTAACCTCAAAAGGGCAAAGGTCAAGGTCATTTGGCCCTTTGTAAGTTTCATCTTGCCATAACTTGATCGATTTTCATCCGATTTGGTTCATGTTGGGCTGAAATTGTGGGTATTGTAACACTGTGCCATTTACATGTGACCTGTAAAGGTCAAGGTCATTAAGACTTTGAAATTTGCATCCAGCCATAAGCTGATGTAATGTGAAGTACCGAAGGATAAAAGTTGTAGCATTTAATATTTACAACTTTTTAAGGCACACAGACAGAGTTGCTTTGAAGCAAGTCTTCTTTTCTAGTTACCTTTGTAATGGTTAATAACCCCCTGGAATAAGTTCTAATTAGCATAATCCAAATTGCTACAACGTTCGTTTTAGATTCATTACATGCGCAATGGTCAATAACGACCTAGTAGACTAGGGAATAATTGACCAGTGTGCATCTAATGAATTTAAAACAAACGTTGTAGCAATTTAAATTCTGGTAATTAGCAGTGTTCGAAATTTTCAATCTTGAATATTTTCAACACTATGAAAGATAGAGATGTCATTCCGACTACTACCAGGGGGTTGTTGACCATTTCGCACCTGATGAATAGAAAATATAAGTTGTAGGAATTTAAATTATGCTAAATAGCACCATTAGAAATTTTAAATCTTGAATAACTTCAAAGCTATAATAGATAGAGACGCCATTCCAACTTCTACTTCTGTGTTATGGAATAGTTGTACATTGCACGAATATGCTTTGAAGACGCACACACTGATTTCCTATATATATATATATATATATATATATATATATATATATATATATATATATATATATATATATATATATATATATATATATATATATATGTACATATATAATCGAACGCTGTTTCTCCTTTTATTCATTATTTGAACATGTACATGTGAATGTGAAATTGATTAAGAAATTTACCCAAAAGATATCTCTTTGGAAGGTAACAATTCAGATGGTTTCAGAGATATGTTTCTGGACTTGGATATTCGGGTCACTAATGACAGGTTTTGCATTAAAGTCTATCACAAAACGGATGAGTTTAACTTTGAAGTTGTTAAATATCCTTTCCCGGAAAGTAATATTTCGGAAGCTCTTGTATATAATACATTTTTGTAACAACTTTTGAGATTTGGCCATATTTGTTCTAAATTTCAGGATTTTGCATCTAGAACCAAATTCATGTACAATGAACTTGAGTCCAGATGATTTAAAGATGTACTTGTGATCAAATATTTCTACAAATTTTGCTGTTAATATCCAAAGATGGTTAGAAAGTTTGGCTTTAATAATTTTAGAAATTTTAGCCTTACCTTTGTCGGCGAAGCAGGACTTCTACCCCCAGCGAACATAAAAAAACAGAGTCTGTTTGCAGGCAAGCCTTACCTGTTTTGCTACTTAATTTTATCTTTTGGCATCAGTCTGTTTTATGGTCACCTTTCAGACATTTTAGGCCAGCCTGTTAGGTTAAACCCCCAGGGGCTATCGGTAGCAAACAGCGGCCTACTACAGTTACAAGCTCGCTTAATCGTACTTGATATCTGGTCAAGAAATATTATATTTTGGTTGAACTTCCTTAACTTAATGACTTTCATTGTTTTCTGACTTGCCCTACAAATGTTGCTGTTAACATCCAAACATTGTTAGAAAGTAATGCTGCACAATTTCATAGATTTTAGACTTGCCTGTTTTGCTATTTAATTCTAGCTTTTGGCATCATTCTGTTTTAATATTCACTTTCAGACATTTAGGCTTACATATTTTCTGTCAGGTTAAAACCCACAGGGGCTATAGGTAGCAAGCAGCGACGGACGACAGTTACAAGTTTCAAGTTTGCCTAATTGTACTTAAAATCTGGTAAAGAAAAATTGTGTTTTGATAACATGTTTAGGACTTAAATTCTAATGACTTTCATCCTTTTCTGACATGCTTAAGTACATATTTACTGAATAGAAATTACTCAAATTTGACAGTATTTACTCAAATGTACCAAACTTGACCCATTATGTTGAAACATTGACTCAGGGTTGGCAGGGAAGAGTTTTATTGTTTGGAGACTTTCAACTTTTTTTTTTTTTTTTTTTTTTTTTTTTTTACATTTCTGGTGCGGGATTTCCATTGTTGCAGTACTTTTTAGGATTTCCCTCAATTTGTACCGGTGGTCTAGCTATGGCTGTTTATTTTACAATCAATGGGACTGAGTACAATGCCCCAGTATGGTTCTACTTCAGTGATACACTGGGTGATGGTTTAATAAGATAAGCTATCCAGCTGGAACGGGTACATACGGGTTCAGGGGTAAGTCAAATTGTTCTTATCTGAACTTGTACCATACAAACTTTAGTAATTATGTTTGGTTTGACAGGTATTCTTCATTCACAATGAAGCTCTGCATTTATAAGCAAAACTTCACGTATTTAGCCAATTCATCATTTGCCACGTTCATATTTATTCATTACCATGTGGGTTGTCTTTGCTGAATATTTATCTTAGACAAGGAGCCTCTACTCAGAGAGACTTGTACGGGTATAGGCTCCGCAACATGTTCTGAGTTGTTACTAGCTAAAGAACCTTTAATTTATTTGGGCTGATACAGTCTATGTCAAAATTTTACAAAAGAACGTGCGCAATGTGGACAATAGTACTTCATTATGTATATAGGTTAGACAGTGACAGGTTAGGTTATGGAGAGTCAAGAGGTCGGACAAGGAATAGGGTAAAGACTACTAGGAAGTGATTCTGGAGAAAAAGACACAAGTACAATATCATCAAATATTTAATGATAAGATCAATTCCATTTCATGTTATCATTAAATATTTGATTATAATATTAATTATTTAAAGGGATCATCAAATATTTAAAGATAACATTAATTTGATTAAATGTTATCAAAAATGTATTTGAAGATATGTCTAATTCTGGAAAAGCTTTCTTTTATGTAATCATAAGACAGAATCCATTTAATGATGTCATCAATTGCAATTAATGATATCACCAGATGGATTTATTGTTATGAATAAATATGGTATATTTTAACATATTTCCAAATGTATTTGGTCATATCATCAATCGTTTTGATCAAATGTTGAAATATCCAGATGATTAATATTATCACTAAATAGAATTAATGATATGTTCTTTTCGATTTCGTCTTATGTTTAAAACCGAGACGGGGCACAGCAAGATTCTAAATGCTTCCCCATTGAATGCAGCTAGAACGATAAAAATTTTGCCAGACATGGAATTGTAGTGACGGTCTCCGCAAAACAAACAAGTAACTGGTTAACTTTAACGTTACTTTTTTGTTTACTGACTCAAGACAAAAAATAAATAATATTTGTCACATTGGATGTATGGCATCTATGTTTTATTCAAATGGACCAGGCGTGCAGAACATGGAGCATTTCCATTACCCATTCTGTCTTTTCCTTGCGCAGCAACTGACCAATGTACCACCATCATTGTAAAATGGCGGCAGCAACTGCGACCAGCGCGTCTCTCGGTGTTTCAAAGGCCATTAGACAAACAATACATTCGATTTCTATCAACGTACAAGAGGACAACATTACCAATTATTGCACAGGACAAGTTGATTACAAGTTGTAAGCATTGAATAGCTTGTATAGAATACGCGGCCAGCTGGATTCAGACACGCACGTGGCAAAAGTCGGGAATAACGTATAAAAGGTCGTCCGGAAGTAATTCAACAGAATTACTTTTATCATTAATTCACCAGCAAGGTCACTTCCGGTTTATTTGATCAAAACTTCAAATATTTAGTGTTATCACTAAATATTTGGTGCTATGCTTCAGTCAGACCAAAAAGAGAGCACATATTTTTCTAGTTACTAAAGTAATTAATGATATGTTTAAGTCGCTATAATCGTAACACCAAACGGATTTCAACATAAAACCAAATAACGTCTATTTATTTAATCATAACAATAAATCGATTTAATGTTATCATCAAATAGAATTTTACTTATGTCTAAATAATTTACCATTTAGAATTATCATGAAATGGTTTTGATGATATCATTAAATATAATTGATAATAAAATAAAACTAAATGCAATCAGTGACATGATTAAAAAAGAACATTTCAACACAAGAAATGCATGTACATTTTATATATATATATACATACATATATATATATATATATATATATATATATATATATATATATATATATATATATATATATATATATATATATATATATATATATATATATATATAAGGCAGGTCAGTATATGGTGGTCTACAAACTGCTACAATGCAATGTCTTTTCTCAGCATCAATAAAACAAACACCTCAAATACCTTCAAATAGAAATTCAGAATGTTATTCGTGGCGAGATCACAACACTCATTTGCTCATACTAATAACAAACTCAGTGTTACGTGTCATATATCCGTCAGGGATAGTCAAAAGTGGTGAATATTTGAACACATGAATAAAAAAGAAAAGAAAATACGGCGCTAGTTACTTCAAACTTTTGTCACTCTGTATGTCTGTAGGGCCAAATCATGGTAGTACTGAGTGAGGGTGGCCCTCTCAGGTTTGATCTGTTTCTGGTTTTCTATTCACTGTATACTTACGAAAGATAGACAATGGGCAGTATGTAACAGTATATATCTCTTGACGTGTTAGTTACATACCAACTATATATATAGTGACCAGTAAAGTGGTATATTTAACTTTAATACCAAGTGAGTCCACAAAACCGATCGACGGTAAGAACATCTGAATAGTAAGTAACTAAATCAATCGCTACTTATCTTTTTTTTTCGGTGCTACTGTTATATTTTTAGCATACGAACTTTTGTACCAACACCCTCATCTGCAGATGGATAAGAGGGTCAATGGTTACATAATACCATAAACATGCTGAAATTTAACCTGCCAGCTTAAAAAGATCCGCTCTTTGTGTCTACATATGCAGGGGCATATAACATTGAATGCCATTCAGAAAGATGGCATCAAGCTTGAAGAATATTTCATACATCTTTTTACCTGGTTACAAAAGTTCCTCGGCCATTCTTTACGATACATATATGTAAGACGTCGAGTTGGGGTAGGGTGGATGGAAAACGGTACGTGAGGGATGAGAGATTCAAGTTCATACATAAAGTATACACAAGTGTGTTTTAGGTGAAATGGCCATGCTCCGGTAAAATCAGCCAACTATCCCCCTTCTGGCTAAATAAAGTAAAAACGATTCATGTAAACATATGCAAAGTATATATTTTTGGAAAGAGCATGGTCTAAAGATTACAAACAACCTAAAATCATGACCCTTTGATGTAAATTGTTGTACAAACAACGATTTGTTTGATCTTCAAACACAATGTACAGATAGGCACCCCAAACACAATGTACAGTTAGGCATCCCGGGTTATCCTCACTAACCCTTTTTTTTATTTCACAATAACTAGTGAGTACCAGAGCTATGCCCGGGGGGGGGGGGCATGAATGTCTCGCCAGCATTGTAATTGTATGGGTGAGGATTATTTTTGTGCAGTGGTGCCTGTATTGGTAGAATAACATGCAAAAGATAGCACAGTGTTCTTAAAAAATTGTGTCACTGGAGGGGTTATCAAGACAGGTTCCACTGTATTTGGTAAAGTTGCTGAATATGTGAAATGAATAACAATCTATTTGTTGAGAATATATCGCTCCCCCACCCTTTTCTGAGGCAAAATAGTCAATGATGTATATAATGTGTTCAAAATACTCAGAGCTTGACGTACCTGTCTGTATATTTGCAAGGAGATCCAGAGACACTCGGGTATTAAAGTATTGAAACTGCGACCCAAAGGGGCTTATGGTAACTGAATATTGATTCTAATGTACCAAATTTCAATAATCTATCACACACATTGGTAAACACTAAGTCTATAGCTGTGTTTTTATCAGTCGTTGGTTCATGTATAATCTGATGAAGACCAAATTGACCCATTAAGGCTAAAAGTGACTTGTAGCTTGAAGAATCATGAAGACCGTCAATGTTAAAGTCTCCCATGATGATTGTTGGTGTAGATTGCTTTACTTCATGTGCACGATACAAGTTGATGATGGCTGCTTTTATTGAAGAGATTTGCTTACGTGGACGACAGTAAACACATACAACCTGAAGATCCATCTGGCAATGTTTGTATAGCGCCACTTGTATCTCAACTTGCTTAAAATTGGCAATAAATGTGTGGAGATGTTCTGCTTTTGAATATATTGCTGTACCATATGGCGATCTGTGCACATTGTGGTCATTACGATGTAATTGGAATGATGGAATTTCATATTCATCATCATCATCCAGTGAACAAAGTTTTGATTCTACAAACATGAGAAGATCTGAAGCCAGTATATTTTCATCATGAATTATATCTGAATGATGCAGATGCAGTGATTGTATATTATGGAAATATATCTTAAAGAAATTTGGTGGGAGTGAATAAATTGGTGTATAGCACAGTTCTAATGGATTTTGACGCAGTCGCTCCATTTCTTTCTTCACATTCTCAGAAACAGTAATTTTTGTTTCATCAAAATCCTTAACAATATATATGTCATTGAGCTTTTGTGCTCTACTGAAAGCAACATAATGAGTATGAATTCTTCTCTCATTGGGAAGTTCAATGGTAACAGACTTTAAGGTGCTTCCCTGTGAACGGTGTATTGTTTTTGCTGCTGATGGTTGTAATGGAAATTGCAATCTTGCAATTTTTACATTTTTGTACTTTCCATATGGATACTGCAAAACGATTCTGTGTATTGGACACCAGTTTGGGTTAATAACTTTATATTGATCCCGTAATGCTTTCCCAATATTGGCATCATCAAATTCGATCCATATAGTAAGTATTCTTTGATGGTGCTCATCATACTCTAGTTTTTTACGATTCCACCTGCTGCATTTACAAGGCCATCCTGTGTATCTAAGTTTACATTTAGCTCATATCTTAGGTCTTCTGCAATTTTTAATCTGTTCAGCAGTTTATTTTTTTTGTTTTGCTCTTCCTGGTCTTCAGAGTGATCAATGTGTGCTAAAATTTTTGACTTGACACTTTCTGAAACATCACCAATAACAACATTCTTGGCATGGACTATGCTTTTTTTGGTTTGAGCATTGGTCCAGAGAGTATCATTATGAGTTGTACATGATTTATTATAATATGCAATGCGAATTGAATTCTGTGGTATGTCTTGCTGATTACTAATAATTCTTGTCTTGATAAGTTTAATATCATCAGCAGTATGAACACCCTCTCGTAGTCTATTTAATGCTAATGCAAAAGTGTGATCATTCTTTTGCCTCATAATTTGGTGCAGTTCATATAACTGAAAATTTGTTTTCCAAATATTTGGTGCAAGTGGTGAATATTCATTACTGGTGCAGCATTCAAATATCCATTGATCTCTCACTGGCTTGTGTTGGAAGAGATCTCCAAAGAGAATCATGTGCTAACCTCCAAAATCAAGTTTGTTTCCCATTATGTCCTGTAACCTGTAATTGATGAAATTTAACATGTTTGACCCAACCATTGAAATTTCATCCAAAATAAGAACTTTGAGGTCAGCAAACTTCACACGCAGAGTATTTAATTCTGCAGCAGACAGTATGATATTTGTATCCTTGATTTGGTTTTATGTGTAGGAGAGAATGGATTGTATTTCCATTTACTAAATAATCTGCAATGCCAGTTGGTGCTGCAACATAAACTGTGTTTGCCTCTGGGTTTTGGCCAGCTGCAGAGTTCAAGTACTTCAGCAATGCTTGAACTAAAATTTTTAACAGTACACTTTTACCTGCTCCAGCTCCTCCACTAATTAGGATTCTGATGGGTTCATTCTGAGCTTTGACACATTTCATAATGTGGAAAAAAATTTCTTTCTGTTCCTTGTTTAGAGATGAAACCTGTCTCCTAAATTCAGTGTTTGAAATCCTGTGTTGTACAACTTCTTTCTGGACATCAGACTGTGGTAAACCAAGGTCTATACCAATATCATATGGTGTGTCTTTATCTTCTTCATTATAAAATCTTTTCAAATTCCTGTCTTGTGCCTGCTGTTTCAAAATAGCACAATATTCTTTTGCCAAAGTACATGGTGCTACAGAATCAAAGAAATCGGAATCATCTTCAGTTTGATTATTAAGGTCATTTAATGCTTTGTCTAGTGATTGACAATGTTTTTCATATTCTGATCTCTTCCTGTCAATGTCATCCTTGAAATTCATATAGTGTTCTTCATAAGAGTCACAATTGCCAAGAATGTCCTCTTCTTCATTCCATGGATGGAACAGCATCAATATTTCCCTATAATAATTCTCAGGATCTTTAAGAGTATTGTACCTGACATATCGTAATATTTTGCTCCGTTTGCTTTTTCTCATTACAGTTCCATTCTTTAAAATAATAATTCCTTGTTCTTGAAAGTGGTCTTCTTCATGTGGATTGTCATCATTGTCTGCATCATAGGTTTCTTCTGGCAATAAATCATCCTGAACTTCCTTTCTTGCTCGTGTCTTACTGTATGAAACATCATATAATGCAGCTAAGTCAGCTAGGTATAATTTATTAAAAAATGTGGGTCTTTTAGCATAGCTGGATATAATATTTTGACATTCAACATCTGTTGAGTCATCAGGCAGATTTTCAATATCACTGTATGGTTTAAACATGACAGGTCGTTCTGATTTCGGTGATGTATTGATAAACAGAACAGATTTGGTAGACCGTCTAAATGGTAGTGCTAAACATAAGTATACAGCTTCTTGTGCCCCTATTTCAATACTCCTCAAAAAGTGATTTCCAACTGAACGGACTAGGCTGGACAATTCACTTCCACTTTCCTTAGCTTCAGCACAAGCTTGCTTCATTATATCACTCATACCCCTCTGTGCTTTGCTAATATAGCTTACAATGTACATTGCACATGCATAGGGGTCTAAAATATATTGGATGTCTAAATTAGCTTTCCATATCTGTAATAAATCTTTATTGTATGCATTGACACGTGTGGCATTTGGTTTTCTTTTAAGTAGCAACTTTGAGGATTTGATTGAATATCTTAGTGCTTTCAAATATTCTGGTTCTGTCAAACCCAACTTGACCAAGAACTCCTCATGGGAGATCGCATCTTCTTTCCATGATGAGACTTTATAAGAATTGAGTTCATTACAAACTTTTTTCCAGTTAGCAACATCATTTTCTGTTGGATCCTCTAGTGGATCTAAGATGGTGGTTTGACACATTGGTGGAGCAGGAAAATTGAATCTGCATTTGTTTTGTTTTCCTTTTTTGCATGACTGAGAATGGCTATGAATCTGGAGATTGACAGGAACTTGATTAATATCAACATGTGCTTCACAAGTTATAAAGCGATCTACAAAATTGCATACAGCTTCATTTGGGTCAACTCCATACTGTGGTGCATCTTTTATCCAGATCATCATGTGTATGTGAGGGCTGCCGCGTTGCTGAAATTCAACTCTGTACATGTAGTCATCAATTACACCTATTGGATGTAAGTTGCTTTGTAAGATATCGTGTATAAATCGGTGAACTAGGTTATTGAAGTATCTGGTTGCAGTTACCGGATCTGACTTAATTAAGAAACACTTATGTTGCCATGTGAGGTTGTTTAAATGCCAATCTGTATAATCAATATCATCCACTGTTTTACCAAGAAGGCGTAACAGGTCAGTCCAGAGGGTTTCAGCTGATGAGAAGCTACAAAAAAAATGTCGGGAGACCCAGCTGTCTGATCATGGCAAATATGTCCTTTTTTGCAATTTTCAAAATAAGGTGGTGACCCTCGTAAAGTACGAAATATTTTGTACCCTTCATCTAATCTTAATAATCTGTTTACTGTCCCAGGATTCTTTAAATCCTTGGCTTTCAGCTTTTGAGAAGTTTTACACCTTTTTGTTGACAGCCATATCTTTCCTTGGATTTGTTTGATTTGAAGTTTCCTGGCCTTAAAAAAGATATTATTTACAGACATGGCTGCACGTGTGTCTCTTCGTCTCAATTCAGATTTGACAACTGTACTGTAGGAAACTTTGTTATCATATTTTCTTCTTTGTCCACAAAATATTGTTGGATAAGCCAACTCTTCAATGTCCTTATTTAACAAACTAACTGGCTGATGACCTTCAGATGGTGCATAACTATAACTCTGGTCTCTCTCTTCCATAAAAGTGTCAGGATATATTAAAGTGTCCGTATTTCCAATAAGGCAGTTGTCTTGTTCCGCTTCACTCCATGTGTCTTTTTCGTCCTGTCCAGGTGTTGTTACTACTTTCTCTTCAGAAAGTGGGGTGAAATGGCTTTCTTGCAGAAGTGGTCCATCTGCAGGTAAAGACATATTGGGCTCTATACCATCCTCTGATAAATCTTCTCCAATGTTTTCTATCTGAGGATATGGATGTGTTGGTAATGAGCAACTACTGTCATTTATGAAATTATGCCACATTTCATTCTTTGATTCTTCTGTTGTCCTTTGAAGCCATGTGTTATCAATTCCATCAGTATATTCTTTGTATAATTCTGTTTGCATTAGCATTCTTGTTGCCTCAAGACATTTGGCAGGCCTAACATTTTCATAAAGAAAATGTGATTTATATCGCATTCTTCTTTTTAATTTAACAGGAATGGTGTCACTGTCACTCATGGGCTTGGGTAGCATTTTAACAGTCCTTATATTGTCAGCGGGAACAGATACAACACCACCCTTAATGCTCACTTGTCCTCCTCTGGGTAGTTCCCGAATCTGTGTAAACACATTGACAGGTGAAACTAATCTCTCTTCTAAGGGATTCAGATTGAGCTCATGTGGTTTATGTGGAAATGTCATACCATTTGCTTTTGCGAATGCAGGCAATTTTCCCATTTTGAGGTTATTTGCACATGTAAGGCATATCCATTCATCTCCAACACTTACATGCCCTGTTATGCATTGTTGATGGAGTGCCTGATCTTTCACTTGTACTTGGTTTGCTTTGATGACTGACTCTTTAAACATAAGCTGGTCACAACAGGTACAGACATATTGGCAACCATATCGTATATTTTCATAAAATTTCATTTCTAGTTCATCTATACTGGAAGCAAAACATGTCAAAGAGTTTTTCCTATATTTATCCTTTTCTCTTTCCATTTCTTTATATGCAGAACTGCTTCTTCGTAATCTTTTATATTGTTTTGAATGCTCTTGGTCAGCTTTCCTTTTCAGTTCATTTTTTCTTGTCAATTTTCGTGTCAATGTATTAACTATTCTTTCTTTTAGTCTCCTAGTTGGATCTTTCCTAATTTTCTGCTTAATTTTTCTTTCAATATTCCTCTCTTTGTCTTTTCTCATTTGATCTTTTCTTGCTTCCTGCTTTATCTTTTTCTCAAGTTCCCTCTCCTTTTCTCTCTTACTTGGATCTTTTCTTGCTTCCTGTTTTATCTTTTTGTCAAGTTTCCTCTCTGTTTCTCTCTTACTTGGATCTTTTCTTGCTTCCTGTTTTATCTTTTTGATAAGTTTCCTCTCTGTTTCTCTCTTAGTTGGATCTTTTCTTGCGTCCTGTTTTATCTTTTTGTCAAGTTTCCTCTCTGTTTCTCTCTTACTTGGATCTTTTCTTGCTTCCTGTTTTATCTTTTTGTTAAGTTTCCTCTCTGTTTCTCTCTTAGTTGGATCTTTTCTTGCGTCCTGTTTTATCTTTTTGTCAAGTTTCCTCTCTGTTTCTCTCTTACTTGGATCTTTTTGTTAAGTTTCCTCTCTGTTTTTCTCTTAGTTGGATCTTTTATTCCTTCCTGTTTTATCTTCTTCTCAAGTTCCCTCTCCTTTTCTCTCTTACTTGGATCTTTTCTTACTTCCTGTTTTATCTTTTTGTCAAGTTTCCTCTCTGTCTCTCTCTTAGTTGGATCTTTCCTTGCTTCCTGTTTTATCTTCTCAAGTTTCCTCTCCTTTTCTCTCTTAGTTGGATCTTTTCTTACTTTCTGTTTTATCTTTCTTTCAAGTTCCCGATCTTTTTCTCTCTTGCTTTTACTTTGTCTGGCTTGTATTTTCCTTTCTCGGTCAATAGCTTTTTCCGTTTTCCTATAAAGTATATCTTTTCTTTGTTGTGCCTTATATGCCCTCATGTACTCTTTCCTTGACTTTCGTTTTGGATGGTCATTGCTATCTGAGTGTAATCTATTTGTGTTGTTTTCTTTCTGCCAGTTAACATTGGTGGTGTCACTTTGGGTTTTACTTGACATGAGATACTTATATTGTTTGTTGATTTCTTCTGTTATCATCCACATTTCGATGCTTTGTTCTTGTGGCACCAGGTACTGAATGGGACCAGTAGTAATGGGAGGACAGACAGCATAAACGGACTCAAAATGGTTCAAATTTTTGTGGTATAAATATATTCCCTTGCTGTCTCTTGAGGAGTCTTCAAGGCCTGTTGCACTGTACTTTGTCCACTCTCATTTATTTGAGATAAGAGTATACAAATATATATTGGTTTGTAGGAAACTGGCTGTAGCAAATATTTCGATATGTGTACCCCATATACCAGAGTCCTGCATATTTGTTCGTTGCAAATAATCATACATGGTTTCATTGCCAAGATGTTGCTGAAATTTTAAAGGATTGGCTCTCATGTGATCACACACTTGTATGCGTATTGTTAGGTGGTGTCTGCCACTACGTGTGATTACATCACTTATGGCACGGAAGAGACAGTTGCCATCAGAACTTATTGACTGAACCTGTTGTGGCATCCCTGCAGGTGTTGGTGGTAGTGTGGCATGGATTTTCACAATTGGTTGTCCTATTAATGAGCATTTTGGTAACTGCCAACTCAAATCAACATTATTAAAGGCATATTGCTCTGAACTTGTCACATCTGTTATCATGATTCTAAGTGCTGTATCCATTTCCTTCTGACCTGCCTCTCCATGATTTAACAGAAACTGGACAGCAGCTTTGTTGTATTGCAACTCTAGGGAAGTTGTCGCTTTTTCCAGAATATCTTTGACTTCCTCCATTTCTGCAAATAGCTTTACATTAAACTATGATCACAAAGACTTTATTAACTTTTGATTTCATCATCAGTTTAAATTACAGCCATCAATAATTCTGCATCTGGAATAAAAAAAAACACCACTACAAAAACCTCAATGAACAGCTCACAAGAAAGATAGCAAAATGACCCTGAAAATGAGATTTAGATCATTAAAATTTAAAGAAAGGAAGAGACTGTTGTAAGGCTTGAAGAAGTATAACAGGAATTACTTATGATCAGTGGCTAATAGGATAAGTTTTTAAATAAAGAAACTAATATTTATGTATAGATTGTAATTAGAAGGTTGCGGCTTATATGTATGTGGAACAATATACCACAATATTTATGTGCCCAAACATGATAGTTGAAAGCTTCTGCCATTTTCATCAACATATTTGCATGTTTTGGGCAAAAAGGTATGCTAAATTATATAGATTATATCATATTAAGTAAATCTTTAGGCACCCACACTTGCAAGACATATCATAAGTGGATAAGTGACAGAAAGATAAAAGCACCAGTATATACACCTGAACAACCCACAGGTAATTAGACACCTTAACGGCAGTAATTTCTCATCTTATTTACATTAACTATTCAATGTATTTTGTTGCTACATGAAGGCAGATATGATAAAATACAGAAAGGTTATCACTGTGTTCTGCCATGTCATATATAATGCAATGCCAAACTCTTTATTCAATACCCAGACCCAGACATCACATGTATTGTATGAGCAATGGAGTGTCACATCAATAGTACATAATATAAGTTTCTGGAAGTTTTTCTCCAATGCTCAATCATGCACGAAGTAATCAATGAAGTGTGACAGTGATGACCCTCATCTCTAGGGATGATAACAATGAATCATTCACCCAAGCATGAAAGCCTTTCCTAGTCTAGTTAGTGAAATAATGCCACTCAGAAGTTTTTCTCCAATGCTCAATCAAGTATGATGTAATCAATGAAGTGTGACAGTGATGACTCTCGTCTCTAGGGATGATTACAATAAATCATGCACTCAAATATGAAAGGCCTATGTAGTGTAGTTACTGAAATAATGCCACTCCGAAGTTTTTCTCCAATGCTCAATCAAGCATGAAGTAATCAATGAAGTGTGACAGTTATGACCCTCGTCTCTGGGGAGGATTACAATAAATCATCCACCCAAATATGAAAGGCCTATGTAGTCTAGTTACTGAAATAATGCCACTCCGAAGTTTTTCTCCAATGCTCAATCATGCATGAAGTAATCAATGAAGTGTGACATTGATGACCCTCGTCTCTAGGGATGATTACATTAAATCATGTACCCAAATATGAAAGGCCTATGTAGTCTAGTTACTGAAATAGTGCCACTCCGAAGTTTTTCTCCAATGCTCAATGAAGCATGAAGTAATCAATGAAGTGTAACATTGATGGCCCACATCTCTAGTGATGATTACAATCAACCATCCACCCAAGTATGATAGCCCTATCTGATCTAGTTAGTGAAATAATGCCACTCCGAAGTTTTTGGTTGACAGACGGACGGACGGACGGACGGACGTCCGGAAAGTGACTGCTTAGTCTCGCAAACAGCTAACGCTGGCGAGACAATAAATCGGGGTGCCTATCTGTATTCACGCCGCACCGAGATGGTACGAGATGATAACCCGTGCAGGAGTGCAAACAAAGATATTTGATGTTAGCTTGCCAAATTATCAAATGCTTATATAAATGATTTTATCTTCCCGCTTTTATCCTGAGCAGTATGTATGTATGACGACGCAGAATAATCTTGTTGAAACTACATTAATTGGTTTAAACATAATTTATTTCAGCTGGATCGCCCTATAGTACATCTTGATGTCACAAATCGGGGGAGGGGGGGTTCTAAACACGAAGAGACACGCAAAATATATATTACAAAACACACAGGAAAAAAACAAGAACAACGTACCCAATTAACAGAGAAGCTGTACACATGTTTCAGATTTGCACCCTCCACACAAAAATCAAAATAATTAAAGTCACCAAATTGCAAAACAAGGCAAAATAGTTCACCACAGGTAGAATGTACACATATACGTCCCTGTTCACAATAATACGGATTATCGACAGGAAATTTCATAAAAGACACTTAAGAAATTATGTAGTCAGTGACTAACTCAATTGAAAAAACTGCTTATACATAACGGAACTGAAATATGAAGCGCCTTGTGTCTACAATGTATCTGGGGAAAGCATCACAAATTTGTATGTTGACGGGAATGGACAATTCGTCGCTACCAAAGAGAAGAATATGAGCTAGTCTCTCACTCGCTGTATGTATAATCAGATTCGGGTGGACGCCGGGAGAAATAATAGGGATGATGGAATTGAGAAGTTTCATTCTGTAAGTTGAATACTTTGGACAAAATAACAGAAAATGTTGCCATTCTTCAGTGGGGTAGAAACAAGAACATGTAGGTTGTGGGATGATGTTGACTTTAAAGAGATCAAAGGTAAAATTTCGAGAATCCAAGACGAAGCTGGGCATGACAAATATTTGCAAATCTGTGTCCTTGGGTATAGTAAACAGGAACATAATCCACTGCTAGTAGAGCTTTCAGTTTTTATTTGAATATTTGGAGGGAAATTGAGTCTCTCATATCGGAAGGAAGATTGTTCCAAAGCTTAATAGTGCCAGGAAGGAAGGAATTGTCTAAGCGATCAGTTTTGCAATTAATGGGACGTATGGAGCGAGTGTGGCACAGGTGTCGAGCATTAATAGTTGGAGGAATTAGTTGAGAAAGATAAGAGGGTGTTAGGTTGTGATACATTCTATAAAGAAGTAACTTAAAGTACTTCCTTCTGCTGGCGAGTGTTGTCCAACCAAGTTCACGTGAGAATTTGGCATGTGATGTGTGTCTTAATGCACCTGTACATATTTTGGCAGCCTCAAACTCTATGGATTCAATGAGATCAGAAAGGCCGTGACCACAGTTGTCAAAGGGCACACAACCATATTCAAGAATTGGTCGAATCACAGTTAAACATAGTTTAATCAGAGCTTTGCGGGAAAGTTTATATTTGAATCTACGCAAAAGGGCAATTCGCCGGCTAGCTTTGGTGGTAATGCGAGTAATGTGAACATGCCAGGATAAATTGCTACTGAGAGTAATACCAAGATGAGTGTGTGAGTCTGCCCGAAGTATTTCAGAGTCTCCAAGACGAACAGGCGGATGGCGTGGTTTAACAAGTTTGGTTGAAAATATGACAGAAAGAGACTTTAAAGCGTTAAAGATAACACGCCACAATTTTCCCCAATTATGTATAATGGAGAGAACAATATTGAGATGATTAGAAGATTCTATGGGGTTATTAACAACTTCAAGTAGACTGGTATCGTCAATAAAAAGTCTTGACATCACATGTAATATTGTCAACCTCGTCATTAACATAGACCAGAAAGAGAAGTGTGCCCAATATGGAACCCTGGGGCACACCAGCTTCTATAGGTAGCCATGATGAAGATTGGCCATGAATAATCACTCGTTGGAATCGGTTTGAGACATAGTTATCGATCCAGGCTACAAGATTATCAGAGATGCCGAGTTGTCGAAGTTTAAAGAGGAGAAGGATGCCAAACCTTATCAAACGCCTCGGACACATCTAGAAACACCATTCTGGTTTCTTTGGACTGTTCTAGGCCGTTGTAGATATTGTGAAGAATGTACACAAGCTGATTGACAGTAGAATCATTGGCCTTCAAGCCAGAATGTTTGGAATTGAGTAGGTTATTTTGTGTCAAGTATTCAAGGAGTGCATTAGAGACCAGTGGTTCAAACACCTTTGAAACATAACAGAGCAAGGAAATAGGACGATAATTGTTTGTAATCTGTCTGTTGACCTTTTTAAAGACAGGACATATGTTGGGTCTCTTCCAAGCATCGGGAAAAAGAGAAAGACTAAGAGTAAGTTGCAAGATTTTTGTAAGTGGTTTACAAATCGAATCTGCTGTGTTCTTAAGTAGGATATTCCCTATATTATCTGGACCTGATGCAGAGGATAGTCTCAGGGAAGATAGAACTTTCTTAACACTCTCTTCATTAATGGCAATTTTGCATAAACGAGCCTCAGTTCGGAACGTGAAATCGGGAAGGGGTGGGGCATTCACATCAGGATGTGTTTTACACTGACAGGCAAAGTATGAGTTTTAAAAATTTCTGATTTTTCCGTGACACATGATACGATCTTGTTATCGTCAATGATTGGGGGTATATCCTGGTGAATGTTGCATCCCAGGACAGACTTGGACAAGCTCCACCATTGTTTAGGATTTATGTCTTTTTCATTAAGTCGAAGCTGCAGATTAGAAACGTAAGAGGAGACAGATTTCCTTATTATGGTTACAACCTTATTGCGACATTTTTGTAGAATTGGTATAACCTGTCAATCTTAAGGTGTAGGTCGGAATTTATGGGAGCGAGGTTCGTTGGATGCTCTCTTAAATCGTTTCCGTGCACGATTTAGACGTCGAATATGTTTTTCAATGTCTGCAGTTATCCAAGGTTTGTCCTTGGGGCGAATGGTAACTTTCTGAAAGGGAATAAAGTCCTTTGCAGTGGATAGAAAGAGATTAGACCAGTGTGATAAGGAATCATCAATAGAATCAAAGATATCATGAGCAATGTTCCAAGGGGCTGTAGAAATGGCAGCATTGAGGTCACAAAAATTAGCTTTATCGAAGTTTTCATACTGATCTTTTGAAAGGCTTGTCCTTGTGAAGGGAAAGGGAGAAAGAACAAAAGATTACACAGTGGTCAGAATTTGAGATTGGGGCAAGGGTTCCAGAGTCCAGAACAAGACCTGGAAAATCAGTAATGATAAGGTCTAATAAATTTTTCAAGTATTCACTTATCCTAGTGGGTTCATCTATTAGTTGAAAGAGATTGTACTGATTCACAAGGTTGACCAGAGATAAACCTAAATCGCTGTCCTAATGTTGGGAGTTCAAATCAGAGTATCTGTCATTGAAATCGCCGGTTACTAATAAAATGTGAGGGTTACATTCAATGGCAGAGGAAATGGAAGATGCCAAAGACCTGAGAAATGCATCACGGATTTCTGCAGACTGGCCAGGTGGACGATAGTAGTTACCAAATAATACCTTCCCGCTCTGTCGAAATTTAAATCCAGACGCATTCGCAATCTATGCTTTCAAGATCCGGGCGTCTTTCGCCTCTTCCCGTTGTGCGGTCTGTACGATACGGGGGTCGGAAGTCGTCGATGAGAAGGAGCTGATCGGGGTAATGTTCATCTAGCCAGCTTTTAGATAAAGCAATAATGTTAAAGTTGCCTGATTGCATGGGCCAAGAGATGAATCGCATCAAGTTAACCGGTACTTCGTATGCTGCGAACGTTAGAATGAAACAACTTCAGGTGGTTGTTTGAGTTAAAAGTGGGACCGCGGTTCGCGTGAACGGCGATTGAAGACAGGAGGAACGTGTAAAGGAACAATATAATGTGTTTTACACAGGAAAAAGCACAGAGAGGTGTGTTTATGAGTAGAAACGCCAATGGGGAGTAGGAGCATATTATTTGGTTTTCGACACGTGGACCTGGAGGGAAGTGTACCATAAAAGGGATATAATTGTTCGAGAAGACGCAGGACACATTGTCACAAAAGATGTAAATTATTATGAATTTGGAAAATTGTTAAAGACTTACCAGTGGACGGCTGGAGTTTATAGACCTTGAGTAAATATACCAGTTTCATTCAACTAGGTGAAGACCATACTAAAATAATGCACCAATCCGTGGTTTGATAAATGCGGGTCAGATAAGTTATTGAGGCTTAAACACATATTAGAAGGCGAACCAATTAGCTGAGGTACAAAATGATGCATCATGGTGGTTACAAAATGATGAATGATGAATGATTCTTTATTTGCTGCACCTCAACTTACAGATGGAGGCATTTTGCCAAATACAATACACAACAACAAAATATGTAAAAGAAACAGAAAAAAGAAAGAGGAAAAGTTAGGAAAACTAACTCTTGTCCATCGTAAACAACCTTGCTTCGTATACAGATTGGAGGAAAAACTATAGATCACCCCTTATTTTAGTGGTTTCGGTTAAATATTGAGCCAGAAGAGTTATTATTTCATAATCGTCACATTTCATAATAAAAATAAATTTTCCTTCTAAGTCCAATTCTCCAAATGTAACAAATATCTCTGACAATTTGTCTAAAAATCGTTTCCGGGGCTCATCAAATTTTTCACAAACTAGAACATAATGTATTTCATCCTCCACTAGGTTACAATGGTTACATAGTCTTTCATGCACAGGTACTTTCATAGGTCTTCTGTGTCGACCTGTTTCAATATATAAATTGTGTGAACTAGTTCTGAGTCGTACAAAATTTTTACGGATATTAAAATCCTTTATCATAGTTAGGTAAGGCTCTATTTCCAACTTATTTTTAAATTTTACATAGGTTCGTAATTTTTTATCTGATGACGACTGCATTTCCATTGTTTTTTCCCACTGTATAACAAATTTTTCTTGCAATAAATTTTGTATGAAGCCGGCAGAAAAATCAAAAGTTTCGTAAATAGTTCTGTTCCAAGAATCTTCACAATTTACGATGATTAGTGTATTTTTAACTGACGCTAACCATTGGGATTTATCGGTCGTCAAGTCATAGTTACATTGAAATGTGTCGCCCAACAAACTTTCTGGATCAATATATCTCATTCTGTACCAGTTTTTACACACACGTGTTAATATTTTCAAAGAATATGGGTATTGTCCTAAATCACCTATTACAGCAACATTGCAGGTCTTCTTATTGACGCCCAAAATATATCGCAAAAAACTAATGTACAATTTTTCCAAGTCCAACTTAAAATAACCAGATATATCTTCAAGTGCAATACACTTAGCAGGTGGGATGAGGTATGCACCCCAAATTTCACATCCGTACATGAATATTGGTGCAACAAGCTTATCAAATAAATCAATATATAACCTTATATCGTTCTGCGACTAAACAAAATTCGTTTTAATCGTCCGAGTGATTTAGTTGCTTTAGAACATAACTGTTTCATTGCATTATTGAAGGAACCATTTGATGTAATTTCTATTCCTAAGATGCATCATGGTGTTTACACGAGATACAAAACACGAACCATTTAGCTTTAACACAAATGATACCTAAAATATAGAATCCAAATCTATGTTCTACATACATTAAGTTCCACTGTCGCGTTCCATTCCAATCCATTTACGTATTTAAAATGCGTATTCATACCGGACCCTTCAATGTAGATTGTACTTAAAAGTGGTAAGCAATTTGAGCCCCAAATTTAATTTGCCGACTTGTCTTCTGATATTTGCATTATTCCTTGTGATGATCTTATCTGTTTTGAAAAAAATGCCGGGCCCTGGTTTAGCAGGCAGCGATATCCATAGACTCTGCAGCCTTTATCCAATTAGTTCGCACGTGCTTTTGAGAAGTTTTTTTCAATGTAACCAAACAGATTATTTATATACTGATATTGAGAAGAAAATATCATTTTAGATTGAAACGGGACTGTTTGTGCCAGATAACCTGTAATTGGGGCAAACATGTGTTTCATTTGTATATTTCCTGTCTTAGAATTTACATGTGGCTTACCTATACATAACATTATTGCTTGTATTGGGACACACATGTGGTGCCTTACTTACATATTTGCTGTATTGGGGCACACACGTGCCTTACTTATTTTATGTTTGGAACGAGCGGGACTCGAACATGCAAACTTTGGCACCAGTCGCCTAGCTGAAATGGCGAAGATTGTACTAACGTGTCTAAGATTCGAAAATAAATGCAGAAATATAAGTATGAACAGGATTGTTAAAAAAGGTGAAGGATGAAGATACCTGATCATAGGTGCTGATCGACCGGGAACAAATGTGGAATGTTGAATAGCCGTTCCGGCTGTGAAAGCGCCCAATAACGGCTCTGTATTGTTGGATGGAAATGCTCATTACGTAATTTCAAAAATAAGTTTTGTGAAAAAAAAGAACACTGTGTGACATAAACATGTAAGACTGAACTTGAGTACACTTGTATAATATTAGACCTTGTTAGGTATTTTTGCAAGTCATCAATACACGTAAGACTGAAAACTGATGCAGCTGCCTGCGCTAATACAGAAATGGGTACATATATGGTAGCGTAAAAATGCACATATATGAGAATAAATCTGTCACGCGAACGTCCGTAGTTTAAAGAGTGAAGGTAAACTAGTAGAACTGTATTTTCTTGCAGAACTTGAAAACTTTGATGTCGTCACTCTTTCCGAAACATGATTAGACGCAAACTACCCCGATGAGTTATTGGTAATAGATGGTTTTCAACCACCAATGCGCAAAAACAGAGATACTGGACCTGGGGATAGCGTCGCTATATATTACAGAAACAACGTACCGTGTGCCGGGCGACCTGATCCAAAGTCGCCTTCTTGCGAGTGTATGTGGGTCGAAATTATGTTAAATGCTGGGAATGTTTTATTAGGGGTGTATTATCGTCCACCTGGGCAGACGGCAGAAGAAAGAAACCTGTTTACGGAATCCCTCGCACAATCTATTACTTTTGCCGTCGAGATGAATCCTAAAATGCTTATCATTACTGGGGACTTAAATGACCGTTGTCAATCAACGGATTCTGTTCACAGTGATAGTGAACTGGGCCAGCGCCTGTTTGATCTGGTTACACACACACACACACACACACACACACACACACATATATATATATATATATATACAGTAAATCTATACAGTATCTATGTAGTTCCATCATTTACAGTAAATAGTTCTCCATGATGAAATCAATTTTGAATTAATGTACGTTCGTTTGCATATCCATTTTCCATCGGTGGCACAAATATCTTTTACTGCTTTTCCTGTACTTTGATCCTGGGAACTTATCTGCAAGTAGTAGGATATTTTCCCATATTGTTTGTTGACCAAATGTGCATAATGTGTCTCGAATATTCGTTGACGGTGAAACTTTTCATTGTGTATAGTTTGCAGAATTACAAAGAAGGTTATCGTAAAGCGGTGTGTACCAACATTGACCAATATTTTTAAACCTAAATTTAGTGTTTTCAACGCCAGTGAAACAAGCAGTAATATCGGAAACCGAGTTCCCAGGATGGGGAACTTTATTGGGCGATGCCTTGCGATCAGAGATATATAGTTGACAAGTAACCTTAGTCATAAGATTTTTCATCGGCAGGTGCTTCACAGTTGCACGGGGGAAGGTTGATGTGGGCATGGAGAAAGATCATGATTGCACCTTCGTAAATTTTTGTTCCGAGATTTGCATATACACACGTTATGTGCCTCTGCATTTAATACCTTGATGTAGTTAATGCAAGTTAAGATTTGTATTTTCTTGTTTAAAAGTTAAATTTAGTGCCTGAGTTGAAATTAAAATGATTTATGATTTCTTTCAAGTCAGAGGCCTTTAAATACCAAAGCGCTTGATGACATTTACAATATTGATCTGAGTGTTCATGTCTTGTTCAATTGTTAAACATGAAATAAGTCTGAATTAAATTTCCATTGGTATTAAATATTCATCCGTTTATATCGATAATGCGCAATAAAGTTTGCCCAAGCGTCATGAATGTTGAATCCAGAAATAAAACGACTTAACAATGGTGTGTATTGACCACCATTGAACGCGACGAGACTGTAAAGAATACGATTAGATGTTCTGGTCCTATTTTCATTGGCTCGTGGAGACCTCCAGAGCCCAGGGTATTCCGTCAACACACAGTCTCGGCACGCGTGCTTTACTTCCCGTTGCTTCATAATTCATACTTCCGGTTGTGCTCATAACGATTGTCCTGGCGTCTGCTACTCTTGCTTCTTCGATCTGCGTTTTTGTCTGATAAGTGAACTTTAAAGTTACTTCATGCAGCAGATATGAAGACCATCTACATAAGAGGCAAAGTTGAAGGCCAACGGTGAAGTGGATGTCTATAAATGCAAAATAAGACTGCAATGTTGCATGTGCGTCGTTGTTGGTCTTGTGTTTAATGTGCACATTTTAGGTGACTGTATACATTATGTATGTAAAATAAGGTGCATTCATTTTTGATTGTCCTTTTAGTTGTCAAATCGGGGATGGGCATTTTAAATTTGCCGGAATGATGATTAAATGTTGCCTCTTTCTCGCTATCAATTAATCATCAAATTTATTGTGCTCCATTCACAGCCATGTAATTCTGCGTCATCATTTAAAGCTCAACTGCTGAGGCACCATAACATGGAGCTACACCTGAACACAGGCACTTGAAGCCACTGGTATACTTTGCTAAAAGTGAGCCACTACTCTGGTCCTTTACTATTTATTACGATATGGTATAAAATTTAAGGAAAAAAGCAAAAGGGCGTGCTAAACACACCGTGCTCAGGTGACTTAAGTTTTATTTCCAAAACTAAGACCTCATTGGGCTAAGCAGTGATACCCTTTCTAGCCAATGGTTTTCAGAAGAAAAGAATTGTAAAATAGAAAAGATTTGCTTGGGTGCCTTCAAAATGAGAACAGTTTTAAATGCAACACTTTGCCATCGTTCAATATAATCTAAAGTTTGTGACTTAGCCTAATTTGCATAAATTAAAATGCTACAGCTTCAGTTCTTGATTCATTGGATGTGGCATTGTCACAAACGTATAAACTGAAGTTTGAATGGCACCACTATCTATGATAGTTTTGAACTATTCAAGATTTTCATTTTGTGTATTTGCCTAATTTGCATAAATTGAAATCCTACAACGTTGGTTCATGGTTCATTGGATTCACAAATGTCACAAACCTACAAAGTGATGTTGATATGGCACCTCTATGTATAATAGTTTTGAATTTATTTAAGATTTAAATTTTGTGTTCTCCCTAAATGCATAAATTAAAATTCTACAACTTTGGTTCATGGGCTAATTAGATGCAGCTTTGTCAGAAACTTGCAAAGTGAAGTTGGAATGGCACCTCTATGAATAATAATTTTGAAGTCATTCAAGATTTAAATTTGCGTATTCACCTAATTTGAATAAATCGAAAACTTTACAATTTTGGTTCACTGGATGCGGCTTTGTCACAAACCTTTAAATTGAAGTTGGAATGGCACCTCTATCTATAAAAGTTTTGAAGGTGCTTTTCAAAATTTGAATTTGCATGTTCACCTAATTTGCATAAATTAAGATCCTACAACTTTGGTTCTTGTTCATTGGAAGCGACTATGTAACAAACGTAGAAATTGAAGTTGGAATTGCGCCCCTATCTATAATACTGTAGAAGGTATTCAAGATTTAAATTTAGCATATTTACCTAATTTGCATAAATTAAAATCCTACAACTTTGGTTCATGGTTCATTGGATGCGGCTTTGCTACAAACCTATAGATTGAAGTTGGAATGGCATCTGTATCTATAATAGTTTTGGAGATAGTCAACTTTGAAATCTTTCGATGCTCCTGATTAGCTAAATTTAAATTCTAAAATTTTCTTTTACTTTCCATTATATTGGCAGGTGTCGCAAACCTATACATGAACATCGAAAATTTGTGTCTAGCTATAATAGTTCAGAAGATATGGAGCTTTAAATTTTTATTTGCCCCTAATTTGTAATTTTAAACATAATGAATATTCCAAATGATATGCACAATTTCACTGGTAGCTCAGTCACCAAAGCAAGTTTGGTGATTTTTGGAATAAGTTTGGTCGTAAAAAAAAGGAAGGGAAGGGAAATTTGCTTCACAACAAATCTGGCTGGGTGACTTTAAGATGAGAGCACCATTTTCTACAATAGTTTTGAAGCCATTCAAGATTTTAATTTTGTGTATTTGCCTCATTTGCACTAGTTAAAAGCCTACTTTGGTTCATGGTCCGTTGGATACGGTTATGTCACCACATACTTACAAAATGAAGTTAGAATGGTACCTGCTATGTATAATAGTTTTGAAGTTATTCAAGATTTAGATGTTGTTATTCGCCTTATTTGCATAAATTAAAATCTCACAAGTTTGGTTCATGGTTCATTGGATGCACCGATGTCAGAAACGTACAAAGTGAAGGTAAAAAGGCACCTTTATCTGTAATGGTTTGGAAGCTAATAAAGATTTAAAGTTCGTATATTCACCTAATTTGCATAAATTTGTTTTTTGCAACTTTGGTTCATGGTTCATTAGATGCGGATATGTCACAAATCTACAAATTGAAGTTGGAATGGCTCTTTTATGTATAATAGTTTTGAAATTATTCAAGATTTAAATTTTGTGTTATCGCCTTATTTGCATAAATTATAATTGCATAATTTATAATTTTACAATTTTGGTTAATAAGTTGCGGCTATATCAGAAACCTTTAAACTGAAGTTGGAATGGCACTTGCATCTATAATAGTTTCGAAGCTATTCAACATTTACATTTTGTGTATTCACCTAATTTGCTTAATAATGATTCTAAAACTTTGGTTCATTGGATTCCGTTTTGCCACAAACCTATAAAATGGAAGTTTGAATAGCACCCCTATCCATAATAGTCTTGACGCTATTCAAGATTTTAATTTCGTGTATTCACGTAACTAGTGTAAAATAAATGTGGCACCCAGACATAATAACCATCAGAAGCAGACTTATATATGTTCGTATTTTTTAATGATACATATCCTAATAAAATAAACAGCAATCTCATCTCATTAACAACGTACTTGGCCTTCCGGCTAGGAAATCTGCTTACACATTAAAACACAGCCTGAGGAACGGTTTTTGCAGACACGAAATACAAAATGACCAGGTCGGTGATCTCAAACACATTTTGCACAACTCCATCCGAAGTACGTCTCTAGCAAGTTTAAATCAAATCCACATGACAGGGTTTAAGTAAAAGATTTTGCAGTCATCGACCTCATTCTGATCTTTTAAGGTCACTCAAGGTCACAATTAAGTAACAATATAAGTTATGGCCTTAAAACGTTGTTTTAAATTATCATATATATATATATACATACATACATTCGTACATACATACATACATACATACACATACATACATACATACATACATACACACATACATACATACATATATGTGTGTGTGTGCACGTAATGAGCATAAAAGTAGTGTTGCTTCTGTATATTGATGCTACAGCCGCCATCAAGGTTCCAATTCATGAAGCTCCACGAACATTTGAGAAAAAAATGAACAAATTTGCTTAAGCTAACCAGAAAGACTGAACTGAGACACCTTTAAAAAATCTGTGCTTTCATGCTGATCCTGCTGCAGTAGACGTAAAAAGCTTCACTGTTAAAAAATGTACAAAATTATATATAAAAAAAAAATCACAGTACTCAGTGCACAGTACAGAGTTTTTTCAAGATTTGTGAATGACAGTTCAAACAGACTTAATAGAGGCCCACCGAAGGTACATGCCTACCAAGTTTGAAAAGGATCCGGCCAACGCTTTCGGAGAAGTGGAAATGTAAATATGAACGGACGTTGGGCGGACGGCGAACAATCGATGACTGACCATCCTGTCAACTCACCTGTCAGTTGAGCTAAAATTAAAATATCTCATTTCAAACGTAGGAATGTTTTATCCTCAAAATCCCAAACTGGAAAATGTCATATGTGCTTAAATATTCCGACCCACAATTCAGTTATGGTACAATAATACAATATCTAAATAGGGTATTGTTATATTGTGATTTTATCATCTTTCCACGCAGGAAATATGTAATGTCACTTTTCTTTGGGGTTGGAGATTATCACATTAGAAATCATTTCCCTCTTTTTGCAGTAGGAAGCCAAACTTTGCAAGACTTAAATGCGCAAGTGCATTATATCCATGTTTTGTAGAGATACAATTTCAGTAAGTAAGTGTTTTTATTGATGTCAGCAAAGGTCAATGCAGACCTATGTCATTCTAAAATATGTATGTATGAATGTGTGTGTGTATGTATGTATGTATGTATGTATGTATGTATGTATGTATAATAAATACATCTTTGGATGAGCACCAGTAAAACATAGTACTGTGTGGCGGGCACATGTTGTGAACATAGACACACCGAGTACAACTAATGTGTACAATGGTAACAACTAATACATTTCAAATCAGACACCTCCGGACATTTTAGTACCGTTTCCAATATTTTTCTATTTTTCATGAATTTTCATCATTTTACTTTTTTTTCTTTTTTGTAAAAATGAAAAGTTCATTTTCTAAAGAACTACTTATCCAATAACTCTGATATTGCATACAGGGTCTCCAGGGTTCACTCGGTTCTCATTTTGGTTACGAAGTGGCGCTACTCGTTTTTACTACTTTTTAAAGAAGTTTTGTGTGTTAATGCTATTTGTTCGACTTCTTGTCCAAACAATATGCGTAGAATTCCTTTTAATTTTTCTTTCTTTCTTTCTTTTTTTGTTGAGAAAATGGTCAGGAAACATTAACTTTTAATGCAGTTGTGGCATGTCAAAGTTTTGAAATTTGTCAGGGAGCATTGTTACAGTCTACTGTGGAAAGATAGTGTCGTGCTCTTGCCATGTGGCATGCTGTAATCCAGACTGCTTACATCAGATGGAGGAAGTTAACTGCATCCAGTGAAACCTGTCAGCAGTGCTGGGCCCTTGATACTCTCCGCCCATCCCGAGTGCATATGGGTACATGTGTGTCCGGTGTCCCTTGCGTACATGATGTACTCGTATCATGTGAGTTTTCCCACTTTACAGGTTTTATTGCCGTGTCAGTGACTCAGATCCTGTATGAAAGCAATGTCCACTGCATGAGAGGTCAATGCCTCATCTGATCTTTACCCACATAGAGGGCTGGGTGGTTATGGTGTTGGCCACATATCTGACATTATATACCTATGCTTCGGAAACTTTTATGGTAGATGGATCTTAGGTGACAGATGAGCCTTTTGATACATATGTGTAATAGATCATGCTTCATCAGGTATTTAACAATGTTTGTTTCAAATACCATGCAATACAGTGGTACCTGCTCTAAAAATACCTGTGGTGATAGACCACATGCGTTTTTAAGACTGACATTTGAAAACACTGGACTCCCATTTCATTGTAATTTGCTACTAATTAAAGACCACCTGTAATGTGGAACCACATTTGTCTGGCCATAGGAGTGGTGGTATAGCAAGTACCACTGTATTATGTAGGCTACTCCTTGAAACTGTTTAACCTGTACATATGAAATTTAAATTTATTTATTTATTATTTGTTTATTCATTCATTTATGTATATATTCATTCATTCATTTATACATTCATTCATTCTTTCATTCATTCGTTTGTTTATTTATAAATTTAATTTTTGTTCTATTTTATTTTCACCTTACCTTACCATACCTTTTACTTTAACTTTACCTTTAGTTTTTACTACAATGCTACAAGGGTCAAGTATTGAGACAAATATGTAGTAATTGATCCTACTGTATATTTCTTTACATTTTTAAAATCTTTTCTGAACGGCAGGGGCAATATAATGTTACAGGGGTATACAATTTTCACTTCCAAAAGGCATTCAACAGAGCACAGGACCATCATGTTCCTCTTGTTTTACTAATTCAGTTGGCGTTACGGATCATATGTGATGGAATTTGCAGCGGAAGTACATAAATAGTATCTTGGCCATTGATGTTTAATGGCGATAGTGATACCAAAATGTGAAATTTTTCTTACCCCGAAAGTGAGAAAAAATTACAATGACATGAAACCAGAACCGAAACCTTTCAGAGCTCGTGTCTCCTACAGGCCTATCTAAATCGTTCAGTTTCACTATAAGTATGCATCCCATGATGCACAGCGGTTGGCGGTATCAACAGAGGGCATGGTACAGGTTGACTGCACGTTTACTTAGTTTTCTTTTAATAATGTTATTGATTTAAAATACCAACCGGTGTAAAGTAGGGATCTCTATTCCGCCTCGACTCTTTCCTCGTTGTGTATGATGATAATCTTGTTTTTGTGTGTGTGTGGATACATACATACATACATACATACATACATACATACATACATACATACATACACACATACATACATACATGCATACATACATACATACTACACACATACATACATACATGCTACACACACATACATACATACATACATACATACATACATACAAGCATACATACATACATAAATACATACACATACATACATGCTACACACACATACATACATGCTACATACATACATACACACGGATACATACAAGCATACATACATACATACATACATACTTACATACATACACATACATACATACATACATACATGCTACACACACATACATACATGCTACATACATACATACACACGGATACATACATGCATACATACATACATACATACATACATACATACATACATACATACGTAGAAAAAGTCCTTTAAAATTCAATTTGAATCAAAGAAGATGATGCTCTCACTGTTCATGTAAAATTTTGTCAGCAACATGTTTTCTTGAATAAACCTAACTACTTTATTATCTACATCTCAAGCAAACCAGCATAGCGTCATCGCCGTCTCCAAGGTTACACCACCACAGTCAATTCAAACGATCTTGCGCCGAATCTCGTTAACATCTGTGCTTTCAAAACGTTTGGAAAGCATAGTTGGCAAGTGGATTCTTGACCTGATCGAGCCACTGTAAGACAGAAACCAGTCTGCCCTTGCTTAACTTGTTTATTACCAGTGGTTGGTTGGTTGTTTTACATAGTTTAAATGACCATTTCACCTTTTCATTTTAAAATATCTGGGCTCAAGTTGAAACATACAGGCATTATATCTGCTTATTGGTCCAGGCCTGAAATATGTGTTCCCTGCTCAATAAGGTTCCTCTCGCTAAAAGCAACCGCTCTTACTTGGTCGTGCAGAAAGTGTTAATTTCTATTGTGCCCCCCCCCCCCACCACGTGTTGAATGTGGTCACTCTTCTCTTGCATGAGGGGGAGAAGGCACTGAGTGATGTTCAGCATCAAAAGTCGGAATGAGGGCTATTCTCTCGCTGCTCCCATGCAACAATTGCGGTAACGACATTTTAAGCCGTCAAGATTGGCATCATTCAAGCAACGTCACCCCCTCCCACCAATTGTCAGTTGTTCATTGAATGTAGATGATCTTAATTGTTCCACACTCCAGTTCTGTGGCTATGAAATCCATTAAGTTGTCCAAACAGTCATTGTGGACTGGAAGACTGGCTATTTGTGATGGGGGTATCACAAAACAGGTCTCTGCCAAGAAATACAGTGGTCTCTTGGGCTCAAGGGCTGGCTGAGATAACCCAGGCACAATGCTTCTGATGATGTTTGTAGCATTATGGTGCGGCCACCTGGCTTTTTGGGGCCTGAACAACCATCTGTTCAACATAAAAAATAAGAGATTATCTATAGTTTGTTGAGAACTTAGGTTTTTACACAGAAAAACAAAGCCCTGAAACATCTCCAAAACCACTGAGCCATCTGCTTCGAAATTGCATTGAGGCACTTCTGGACACAGCCCTAGACCTTGATTTAGCCAACCAGTCATGCTGTGGGTTCTTTCCTATTTTTTACGAATTTTTGTGTGTTTTCTCTATTTTCGACTTCTTCTCCAAAAACATCTCCCAGATTGTTCTGAAACATGGTGGGAATGTAGCTTGTGGGAGGAGTAAACAAAGTTGTTTGCTAGGTACTGTGGCTCCTTGATTGTTAATTTTTTCAATCCATATACATTTCGGTTAATGTATACTTTTTCGTTGATGAATCTGTAAGTCAGTGGGGATTGCAATGGTAATTCACATTTTCGACTTCTCCAAAGCTGTTAAGCAGATTCAATTCAAACCTGGTGGGGTTGTACCTTGCGTGAGTTTCTAACATGTTTGCCCCAGTGATCACGCTCCAGTGATTTTACATTTTTAATTTTTGTGTGTGTGTGTGTGTGGGGGGGGGGGGGCTAAATGTTTTGGTATAACCTTACAAGATCTCCAAAACCGCTCAGCCAATTGCTTCAAAATTGAATAGGAGCACTTCTGGAGACCACCAGAACCCTAATTTGTTCAACAGGTGCTGCTGCGATTTTTCTAATTTTTATAATTTTGTCTGTGTTTTTGCGATTTTTGACTTCTCGAAAAACACCGCTCAGGTTGTTCTGAAACATGGTGGAAAAGTACCTTGTGGGAGGGGTCAACAAATTTATTCACACGGTGGTGACACTCTGGATTCCTGATTTTTATTTTTTTTTTTTTTTTTTTTTTTAAGTTTGGGTACCTGTCAGTGAATGTATGCATTCCTGTTGATCACTATGTAAGTCAATGGAAACTGAATGGAAAGTCACATTTTCGTCTTTTCCAAAACCGTCAAACAGATTCATGTCCAACTTAATGGGGGTGTATGTTCAAATGGTCAGGCTGCAGTGATTTGGGGACGTTATGAATTAATTTGTTCATTTGTTGGCAAAACCTTAAAAAAAATTTCTGCTCCAATTCTGTCGAGGCAATTGTTGCGAAATTATATTGGGTCACTTCTGGGGACTTCTAAACTTTAATTATCCATCAGGGGGTGCTTTGTCTATTTTTTTTTTACGAATTTTGTGGGTTTTTGCTATTTTTGACTTTTTCTCCAAAAAAACATTACTCAGATTGTTCTGAAACTCTACAAAATATAGCTTATTAAGACCAGCTTCACTGTACGTCGATGATATTGTGTTAATGGCTAGTTCAGACGTACAACTGTCCAGCTGTATGTTGGTTTGTAGATAGTTATCACTTTATGCTATCATGGACGCATCGTGGACATACCCCGATCTACGGTGCCCCCGTGTCAAAGGGGTATTTTTTTCCGAAATAAATAAATAAGACTCCTAGAATAGCTTGTGGGGGAGTCAAACCAATTTGTTCACCATAGGTGGTAATACCCTGGTTCCCCGATTTTAAACAATTTTTTTTTTAATTCGCATACCTATTGATTAATGTATGCATTCCTATTGATTAATGTATGCATTCCTATTTGATTACTCTCTGGCGGATTACAATGGAAATTCACAGTTTGTGCACGTTAAATATAGGCAAGCGCCTATCACAGTCCCGTTGTTTCAATTGTTGCAGCATCGGCTGCAGTGCAACCATCCCAGACGTTACTGCCATATTCTACAATTGTCCTAATGAAAGAGACATACATATTTTTAACTGTAGATCGGTCCAAACGATAAGTCCGACTTTCCGTTATGTTTAGTAACTTTTTCTGTTTTCGTTAGAATATCTTAAACATGGCCCATCCATTTCAAATCAGATTGGAGTGTAATACCAACATGTTTATGATTACCAACATCTTACAATGTGTGTCCCTGAAATAACAGTGGAGGATGGTCGGGAGACTAGCTTGCGTGAGATTAGTGTGCGTGCTGTCTGTTTTTAAAGTCACGAGACTATCCATCAGCAATGGCAGCGAGGCCAGAGTTGAAGATCTTTGCAGCTTCCTTAGTAGAAAGCGAGTCTACTCCTAGATAAAGACATGTATTATGTGCAAATGATTGAGTTTTTGAATTAACAATGTCGTCTATACATATGAGGGACCTGAAGGCACAGCTTGGCGGACCAAAGCCCGCACTGTTACCTATTAACAAGAATGCCCTTGAATAACGACACACTGTTGGCGACCGCTTAAGGTCATTAGTTAACCACGTGAGTAGATCACCACATATACCGGTTTTCTCTAATTGAAATAGTAAGTCTTGATGCCAAACCTTACAGCAGGCCTTACTTATGTGACGTCTTTTTGTTGGTCAACAGCTTTGTTGGTTCTCGATGTAAAAGTGAAAATTGATTTTCAGTCGAGTCGACAGGTGTAAAACGTGATTGGTGCGAAGAAATAAAATTTTTCTCGAAAAATAGTTAAAGCGTATTTAAAAACCATCCTTTTAATATTTTTCCCCACGCAATGTATACCGGGCGGTAGTTATTGCATAAATTTAAATCCCCTTTTTATAAATGGGTTTAGCATAAGTCATTTCCACCGAGAGGGAAAATTTTAGTGATCAATAAAAGAATCAAAAGTTTGTATTCATGGGTCACTTTTCAGCAAAGATGAATTGGTCATATTCGAAGTGCATTGTGGGCAATAAATTTATAGGTAAAACTGGGCAGGGGGAGGCATCTCAGTGATCGTTTGAAATCATAGCTCTTACGTTAAATCGTCATAATTAGCCCCCCCCCCCCAAAAAAAAATCACTTCAGGCAGAGTCTTGGTGTTTTACATAAGGGCATGAAGCCAAACCACGTGTGATAGGAGGGTATGTGCTTACTTTCATCGATGGAGGTCCAGTGTGACGTAATCGTACACGAGGACACAAGTAACAGCCTGCCTCCTCATTGACACGCTGCCTCTTCATTGATATCAACATTGCCATGCATGTCCTCATTCCATTTTGACGTTAATAAAGTCTTTCATGAGATTTGCTTCAGTACCTAAATATTCAGTGCCCCATTACTTAAAAGATAGCCATAGAAGCTGTTGACTGATTGATTGATTTTATTTGATTCTAAAAATACTTTGAAGGTAACTAAAATGATAACTAGGGTACAAAATAACTGAGTGACCATTTTAGAACCTAGGATAGCACCAGAAAGCTACAAGCTATTTTTACGATGCTCCTGTGTATAAAAACATATATCATATATTTGGGAAAAAACATAGACATACACCTGTAAAATTAAATAATATACATACAACTTTAAATTACCCATATAAATAAAATATAACATAAGGTAAAATTACAAATTATACCATATGTAAATTAACATACAGTCAGACTCATATGAATCGTCTTTAAAAATTGCATGAGTGATGAAAACATTGTATTGTGCATTAATAATACACGAATTCACTGCTCTCGGTTTCTTCTTGTTGTTTCTTTCAATGTTTTTTAGCCTTCCCTTTAACGATGTATACGTTTCACTCAGTGTAAGATGAGTTAGCAGTTGATAGGTCTCATCTTCAATTCTCAGTCAAATTGCTTTTCATTACTGTTGAAATTAGCAGAAAGCATAGAAGCAGACGACTTTAGATCGGAAACCAGTTTTGGCCGGTTAAAAGGGGAAAGGGTTAAACAATGCATAATCTATGTGGGACTGAATAAGTGCCTTACACAGCAATTATTTCGTATTTGAGCACTGAATGTTTCTGTACAAGAATTTTAATGTTTTGTTACACTTATGCAATGTATGTTTAACTACTTCTTTACTTTTAAACTCTATTGTGTCACCATTACAAGTCACAGCCAATTCTACATCTATTACTTTGTTCTTAGTGCCAAACAAGATTGCTTCGGACTTCCCAGTGTGAAGGGACAGCATATTGCCCACAAGCCAGTTGTTAGCGGATTGGAACTCACCACTAAGCTTTATTTCTATATCCTTTATATTTTTACCTGATACCAGAAGAGCAGAGTCATCTGCATGCAGTGACAGCTTACATTTTACTGCTGTTTCCAAGTCGTTAATGTATAATTGAAAAAAAAAAATGATCCTAAAATGGGCCCCTGAGGGACGCCACATTGTAATTTCCTTTTATATGATGTGGTGTCATTTACTTTTACAATTTGATGCCTTTGCGCAGGTATGATTTGAACTAATTTATTGCCTTTACCTTTAGGCCTACAGCTGAAATCTTTTGACAGAGTCTTCATGGTCCACGGTATAAAAGCCTTCTGCATGTCAATTAATACCATTCCTACCAAATTTCCACTTTCAAATTCCTTCCTTATATATTTCGTTAAATAAATCAGACATGTGTCAGTAGAGAATTTGGGTCTGAAACCTAATTGGAATTTTGTAAACTAAATTCTTAGATTTCAGGTATTCTTCCAGATTTTAATATACAACCCTCACCAAAACTTTTGATAAAATACATAATACTGAAACAGGTCGATAATTGCCAGTATCAATCCGGTTTCCTTTTTTTAAACAGAGGCATTACTCGAGCTTCTCTTAATTCGCCAGGTACCTCTGATGTTTCAATATACAAATTTGCAATGCGCTTAAATGGTTTTGCAATAGTATGTGCACTGTCCCTTATAAATGTCACGGGCAAATTGTCATGACCAGTTGCTTTACCTTTATCTAATCGCTGTTACATTGTTGTAAAAGAATATCAGACATTCGTTCGCGGTGTTACTTCTGAACCTTTTCCAGACAAAAAGATAGGTCACGTTGTTAAACCATTTATCTTTGGACTACCTCCCGTCAAACAATTTTGTCTGGATTCGCGGACCGGATAAGTGTCTTCATAATATGTTTATGTCATAAACTGCGCCAGAATTTGGACAGCCATTATGTACCCAAAGGGATGACCAAACGCACTATTGGTCCCTCAAATGTGATACCATAGGACACCAATGCTGCTGGTTTTTATAACATTTTATACCTATAATTTTATTGTCTCGTATAGCTGAGAGAATGGCTTTCTTAATTTCATCCCTATGAGTATGTAGTATTATTGACATTTGGTCTAGTTCTATCCTATTCAACTGCCGTCGACTTGTTTTGTTTTGTTTCTTTTTTTTTTTTTTTAAATTTTAAAGTATCAAATTATTACCATTAGTTCGTTGAAAAACAGGGAAAATAAAACATGAATTTTATTTTGACATGATGCCACTTCTGACTGCTTCCCTTTTTAAGTTTTCCCTGGAATATCAGAAAGCTTTGTTTGCAAGAAAGGCTTATAGCTCTTGTCACGCTGATTGGGCCAATTAGCCGTTCAGTTTCGGTTATATGTATTCGTACTATCCTCTAACGTTAGTTTTACCCTTCATATTTCCAAAACCTAGATTCGAGAAAAAACATTATACGCTAAATATTGAAGCACATTTTGTTGTACAATCAACAAAATGTTCTTCATGCATGATAGCTTGCTGCAAATTGGCGGATAAAGTACACACACGCACGTACACACATGTCAAAATCTTCTTAGGTGCAGTCTTAACTACCTCTATTTTCATCTCATTTGCCAATGTTTTATATTTGTTGACTTGTTACCGTTAAATCAGACTGCCTTGTACATAACAAGGGTCTATTTGCATTCTGTTTGTGAATCGTTGGATTTCAGTCTTATTACATAATGACGAACAAGTGAGATTTTAATCTTACACATGAGCTGATTATGATTATTTATTTGATTCTCGCCTGCTTACTTGCAAACTAAAACAGCGAATACAATAAAACGAACAAAAGTGAAATAAGTAGCCAGCATGTACAGAGCCGTGCCATTCTGTAAGATGTCTATGTACACCAGAGTAAAATGTTATAAAATCAACAGTTCAAACTGGGAAATATGTTGACCTGAAAAAAAGTGCCTGTATACACGCAGCCAAAGACAAACCCTCAAAATACAACAGAGACAATGTATTAACGGTTATAATTATAAGAGCTTAAATTGAGGCATATGTTGACTTAAAGTATATTAATGCACGCAGCCAAACATAGTCCCCAATTCAAAAACAACAGAGACAATATATTAACGGTTATAATTATAATAAAGTGTATTAATACACGCAGCCAAACATAGTCCCCAATTCAAAAACAACAGAGACAATATATTAACGGTTATAATTATAATAAAGTGTATTAATACACGCAGCCAAACATAGTCCCCAATTCAAAAACAACAGAGACAATATATTAACGGTCATAATTATAAGAGCTTAAATTGAGGCATATGTTGACTTAAAGTGTATTAATACACGCAGCCCAACATAGTCCCCAATTCAAAAAAAACAGAGACAATATATAAACGGTTATAATAACAGTATTTCAAATTGTAAAATATGTTGACTTGAAGCGTCTTTATACAGGCAGCCAAACACAGTTCCCTCCCCCCTCCCCCGCCCATTAAATTTCATTTAGTAGCAATGGCTGGGTCTTTGTAGTATCCAGAAGGTTAATCGAGTTTTGGTCATAACATTCATAATATTAAGAGGGTTACATGACCGATCAGGAACTAAAGGCTTTGCCTTCATCCCGAAAATACTATACTACATTATACTACGACACTAATAAGGTTTGCCTATAATACTATACTACATTATACTACTACACTAATAAGGTTTGCCTATAATACTATACTACATTATACTACTACACTAATAAGGTTTGCCTATAATACTATACTACATTATACTACTACACTAATAAGGTTTTGCCTATAATAGTATACTACATTATACTACTAAACTAATAAGGTTTGCCTATAATACTATACTACATTATACTACTACACTAATAAGGTTTTGCCTATAATACTATACTACATTATACTACTACACTAATAAGGTTTTGCCTATAATACTACACTACATTATACTACTACACTAATAAGGTTTTGCCTATAATACTATACTACATTATACTGCTACACTAATAAGGTTTGTCCTATAATATCCATCAGGTCCATATTTTAGGGCCATAAAGGGACTAGAAACCAGTAGCGACCGTCCCTAATCGAGTTCAATTTGCATTGCCCACTTGGCACTCAAATCGATCAGTTAAAGTAGGTAAGTAGATCAAGTCAGGCTTAAGTTGCTTAATAGTCCTTTATAATGTATTTTATATATAGCACTGATAGGCAACAAAAGACCGATGGAATATGGTGTGAAATCTACAGTGGTATTGGGGAATTACAGCTGTGCATCATGAACGGATCATTTATCTTGAAAACTAAATCATTAATACGTCATAATCTGATCCGTTGAAAGTAAATACGTACTGTCGCAGGACCTTGGGGAAAAGGGAAACCGCTTGTTCCCGATCATATACACTGTAAAATGTTTGAAAGTAGATTTACAATTCTCGGTAGATCGCGTAAAATGCATAAACTCAGAGCTCTGAGAACTCACAATTCAGAATCATTTTATTCAACATCAGTACACAATGGCCTTTTGCTTCTCGGGGGTGTGGGGTCACTGAATAGATTTATAGATATCCACATATGCAGATAACAATTATATCCAAAAGCCAAACGTTTGTTTTCCTAATTCCACACCTGTTTGCTTGCTTGTCTGTGTTTTAGTTTGATATTCCTCTGGTGAAGAAAGGATAGTTTTACATTTGGCCATTCCACCAAGTTTTGACCTATCCGAGTGAAAGAATTCATGATGAATCCCCGTTTACTTTCCCACTATATAGATACAAATGTATAACGGTATTAATCTATAAAGTTCTGTATCACACAATCGATATATTGCAACTTAACAAATATTCATACAATATACCTACAAAGAGAGTGTCACCGTGGGATACTGTTACAATGCCATGTATGTGTGAAGGTATGTTAAACATTATATTCATATAATGTCATTTTCTATTCGAACTAATGTTATGCAAATGTCTTTACTTCATGTGGCCATTTCAGAAATTGTACAAAGAAGAACAAGGAGGTCATGCCGCAATAACAAATCGTTCCATTTTTGTGCAAAGGTACTCATAACCTTCAAAAAGACAAGGAAGATACATACTTTTTTCACAATAAATGGTATCATTGTATGCTCAATTATTATCATGGAACTAAAATTTAAAGCACCAGTTCAGGTCCTCTGGGTTTGTATGTATGTATGTGTGTGTGTGTGTGTGTGTGTGTGTGTGTGTGTGTGTGTGTGTGTGTGTGTGTGTGTGTGTGTGTGTTGTTTTGTTTTTATCTTTTTGTTTTTATTTTTTGTCGTTTTTTTTTTCTCTTAAACATTTTTTTTTTGGGGGGGAGGGGGGTTCAGTACTGGTCACATTCAATGTTATATTAACTCTCTGTTTAGCTGGTCTGGTGCAGGTGAATTTTGCGTGGAGAAAAATGTAAACGTCTATCTACAGTCGTATACGATCACGACCTTTTGATTTGAACTTGTAAGAGCCGTTTGTGATATATGTGTAATCATATAAATTTGTACCTGTGAAACTGCAGTTATTATAATCGCAATATGGACATTAGTACTTCCATTTTTATATAAGTTAGACAGTGACAGGCTTGCTTTTATGGAGAGTGAAGAGTTCGGACTGCGGAATAGGGTCATGGCTACTAGGAAGTGGTTCTGGACAAAAAGACACAAATACAATATCTATAGTTTATGCACCATGAATGAATGACTTTATTACGACAACACCATTTCACACAATACACGGTAATTTGTCTGTCAATATACAAAACAATACACACGAAAAAATTGGTACAATACACGTAACTGCAATAGACATGCATTCATGTATACTTTAACATGGAAGTAGAAACCTACCTCCATGATTTTAACTACATCAAGCGGTTTTAAAAATTTCAACGAGCTTAAAACAAAATATCAATTTTTACAATGTACTTGTCATTAACGTTGTATGTTCAACCATTAGCTTTTTTTCAGCGGACAAAAACATCATGTAATGCATGTGGATTGTCGCTCACACAACTGACTTAAAGTAGCTTAAATCCCCATGACCTGTCACCAAAACCTCACGCACAATAAAGCCGCCAACAAGTACAGCACTCGGTCAGAACGTTAAGCACAGGCTGCACGAATGTTTTGTTCAAATCTTAATCCGTACAGGTAGAAAATCCTCTAAAGCTCGCCTAATCAACCCCCAACATACTTCAAAGCCTCGATCGCGTTTCCATTGACGAAGTGTTTTTATTGATGGTTCTCATGAGTCATGTTTAGAAAAATATTTCCAAAATCATTCAAGTTTAGACGGCCTTGACATCATTATTGCCTGAGAGATTTCAATTTCTATTTCGGTGTATTGGATCTTGTCAAGAGGACTCTCAGTGATTTGATAAGCAGATTCGGACACCAGCTTGGGGGTACTTCACCAGGCACAATTAAGAGCCGGACCACAATGTACAGAGAGTACACGTTCAGTTTGACCTCTGCTTTGGCCACCCCGTCCGGCACGAACGGTGACGAGCAAAGCAGACGCGCCATGTTAAAAACGTTGTGTATGAATGAATTCAAGAACCGCTGGCAGAAGCGAGTGAAGATGCCGCCTCTGCCGAGAGAGGACGTGTACGACTTCGTGGCCAGCAGGGCAAAGGAGAAGGAGGAAACGTGGCAAACCGTACAGGAGGAGCAGGAGGAAGAAGACGGAGCCAGGTTCGCGCTGAGGTCCTACACAGCCGTCGCAGCACGGCATAATAAGGGACGAAGGGTCACCATGCCCACCATCATGACCTTGGTAGGTCTGTGCCCAGCATGATAACAGATCCATGCATAGCTAGACCCAGGGTTACCATCCCAGCATCAGGACCTTCACTCACATGTTCATTCCCAGACCCCAACCACGCCCAGTAAAGTTGCCTTCAAAGGTCCATGCTTAAATCTAGTGTCACTTCCACCAGTCTATAATCGTTTGTTTTTTTTAAGTTTATACCCAAACCCATAGCCACTATGACCAGTAAAAAAACAGACATTCATAGGTCTACATCTAAAATCAGCATCACTTTGACCAGTACAATCGCTTTGATAGGTCCTTGCCCAGACCCAGGGTAGCTCTGACTAGGGAGACTGGGGTACCGTGGGACACGGGGTACAGTGGGGCAGTGGAATTCTCCATAACAGAGGATTGGCCTATTCTTTCACTATCCATCAAAAGCTTAGCAAGTCCTCTGTCTGCTCTTTTTTTCTTCTTTTTTGGAGGGGGTGGGGGTGGGGTGGGGGTGAAAAAGTATTAAGGCACTCTGAAGTAAATTTTTAAAATCTTAAACTTCCCTTTTAGTCTACTCATAGTTACAGGTAAGGAAAGGGGAAATTATAGAGCGTGGCCGTGATGACTTAATTTATAACTAGAGTCTGATTTATTTCCACCATAATCACACTGTTGTTTAGAGATTTGCAAAATTTTCATAAGGGCGGTGTGGTGCACACTGGGACATAGCACAAAACATACGTCTACATATGGGGAAGTCTATGCCTGTCACGTAAACTTTATAAACTCTTCCATCAAAGTAATTACTTTGGTTTTAACATATTTTATTAAAGAGCAATTGGCCGACAGGCTCACCAGCCTATATTAGGGTCTCTTGTACATATCAGACAATACAACCTTGATGTTTCGAAATACTAATACACATATGGGCAACATATATCATTTATTTGATATCCTGCAACAAATGTAAATCACAATATGCGGGCCTAACTACTCAGTCAGTTAAAAAAGAGATTTAGTGGTCATAAAACTACAATTAAAAACCATAAGTTAAACACTTTTTTGTATAACCATTTCAATTCTACGGAACATTCACATTTGGATTGCCGGATACAAATTATCGATTACATAAAGCCAAATTTGTTAGACCAAGACAGTTATGTTAATACAAGAAAATTATTACAAATGTAAGATTTTTGGATCAAAACACTTAATTCAGCTTTTCGTGATGGACTCAATGACAGAATTTTAGGCTTCGGTGATGTTAGGAATTTGGACTTTGCAACTCTTGACAGCAGTCACACACCTTTTCATAATAATCAGGCTCGTATTCAAAGAAGAAAAAGAAGTCACGGACAAAGAAAATCGCAGAAAAACAGGAAATGTAGGAACGTGGATACAAAAGACCTTGTCCATAATTTACTACAGGCTTTCTCCAGTGGCATTGATCAATTACATACAGCTCTTAAAGCACTATCATTTCGAGACATAACAAGAATCAATGAATATTTGGGTCTTACTGATTCAGAGCACATATTTCCGCAAAATTTTTGTGAAACTGTGTATACTTACACAACGACTATTCGGAAACTAGATTCTTATAAGAAAAAATAGATCAAATGTTTTTCAGCATTCCTTTCAAACACAAAATTATTGATTCACTAAACATTCAGTCCCTTCTCAAATTGAAATTTGTTCGTGACATGATTCCTGAAGAGTGCAAAATAAAAGATCCCACCATCATTTCCTATAAATATGGCAACAATATTGAACAAAGTATCATGAATTACAAGAAATTTCTGGCTTCGATAACTCTTGAAGATATCGCAGCGAATCAAAATTGTGACTGTATGACTAGCAATACATATTCTAATTTTGTTGATGCATACCACAAACATGTATTTACAGGTTATTTGGATATAATACAAAATAGAAGTTTAAAACAAATGATGAAAAAAGGTACAATTTCGGATATGTCCTAAGTTGAACATTGACAGTATTTTTCAGAATTTTGGAATTTCAGAAATTTGAAGGACGGTTATCAAACTTGAAAAGGGTCTTTAGAAATAGAATTTATCGTTACAAATCCCACACTAAGAATTTCAATACGGTTAATCTAAAACAGCGTAAAGTTTCAAAAGCGGTCAAAGAACTACAATAAAGATTTGTAGTCACTAACATACATAAGGCAGGTAACAATTTGAGGATCATCTGCAAAAAATATTTTTTGGATGTTTTGAAAAAGGAACTTGGTATAAACAATATTTCAGACATAAGAGGAAATGACGTATATAAATTACACAAACAATTCATTGATAATTTGATCGATACACATAAAGATGAGATGAAAAGGAATTTTAATATCAAAATTTCTGGAGAGGACTCCTCTGTTCCGACGAGCGCCAACATAAGAAAGCAATAGCGAGTCTGGGGGTGCTTAGGAGGCAAGGACATTGCATCTAGAACCAAATTTATGTACGATAAACGTGAGTCAAGAGGATTCAAAGATGTACTTTTGATCAAATATTTCTACAGATTTTGTTGTAAATATCCCGAGATGGTTAGAAAGTTTGGCTTCAATAATTTTAGAGATTTTAGACTTGCCTGTTTTGCTACTTAATTTTATCTTTTGGCATCATTCTGTTTCAATGTTCACCTTTCAGATATTTTAGGCGAGCTTGTTTTCTGTTAGGTCAAACCCCCAGGGGCTGTAGGTAGCAAGCAGCTACCCAAGACAGTTACAAGCTTGCCTAATTGTACTTGATATCTGGTTAAGAAATATTATATTTTCATTGCATTCTCTTGACTTAAAGACAAATGACTTTCATTCTTTTCTGCTTTGCCCTATATTTTCCTGTTAACATCCAAAGATCATTAGAACTTTGGCTACAATAATTTACAGTTTTTAGACTTATCTGTTTTGCTACATACTTTTATCTTTTGGCATCTTTCTGTTTTAATATTCACTTTCAGACATTTTAGGCTTGCATATTTTCTGTCAGGTGACCCCCCCCGGGGGGGGGACTATCGGTAGTAAGCAGCGGCCTACGACAGTTGCATGTTTGCCTAATTGTACTTAAAATCCTGTTAAGAAAAATTGTTTTGATTGCATGTTTTTGGCATAAATGCTAATGACTTTCATTTTTTTCTGACATGCCTAAATGCACATTTACTCAATATTAAAAAAAAACCCTCAAAATTGACAGTATTTTCTCAAATGTCAAACCTGACACATTACTTTGATACATTGACTCAGGGTTGGCAGTGAAATAGAGCTTAATTGTTTCAGGAGTAGGTGTCATCATGGAGTTTGTTTAACATTTCCGGTGCAGGATGTCCATTGTTGCAGCCCTTGTCAGGATTCCCCTTGGTTTGTTCAGGTGGTCTAGCTGCAGCTGTTTAATTTACAATTACTGGGAATGAACATAATGCCCTAGCTTGTTTTTACTTCAGTTGTACAATGGCGGGTGGTTTAACTAGGATAAGCTGTCCAACTAGAAAGGGTACATATTGGTTCAGGTGTAAGTCAAATTGTTCTTATCTGAACCTGTACTATACAAATTTAGTAATTATGGTTTGTTTGACAGGTCTTCTTCTTTCATAATGAAGCTATGCATTTATAGGCAAAACTTCACGTATTTAGCAAATTCATTATTTAGTTTAGACAAGGAGCCGCTGTTCAGAAAGACATGTACGGGTAATAGGCTCGGAAACATGTTGAGCAGGTACCCGCTGAAGACCCTTTCATTTATTTGGGCTGATACAGCCTATGTCAAAATTTTACAGAGGAACGTGTGCAATATGGACAATAGTACTTCCATATGTATATAGGTTAGACAGGATCAGGTTAGCTTATGGAGAGTAAAGAGTTCAGACTGCGGAATAGGGTAATGACTACTAGGAAGTGGTTCTAGGCAAAAAGACACAAATACAATACGAGACCACAATTCAGAATAGGTAGGGGAGGGGGCATGTGTGATGTGAAGTGAGATTACAATCACTTTCATCATTCGAAAAGTAGTTTCCAAAATTCATATCTTAAACCTTCCTGAATTCTTAATATAATGATGTCCTACTTGAAAATTGCCTCATTTATATTTCTTTTCTCCTTAATTCCAAATACTAACGTGTGAGCGTTAAAACTCCCATAAGGTATTATTTTAGTCTGCAATTCACCTCTCAATAAAGTATATCTACTACATTCGAAGAATTTGATGAATGTTCTCTAATTATGTTCCACATGAGCATGATGGTAAGGCAACAACACCTAAAACGAAGATTATCAGTAAGCTGGCTGAAGTCCAATCTCATCCTGGCATGGATAACAGCAATTTTCCTGTCACGGTAATCATACAACTCGTTGCATGTTGGTTTGTTCTTGTTAAGTTCCCTTTTAAAGTCCTCTAAATGTTCATAATTCCTCCTTGACCGAGGTAGTAAGTTCCATTCACGTCTAGTTGACGGAAAGAGTGAATTAAAATACATTTTTGTGTGTTTGAAAAGTACGTAATTGATTTGTCCGTGCCGAAACTGTTCCGGGTTATAGTTTATTGAGACAACCAGGGGCAAGTCCATTTATTATGAGTACTAATTTCTGTTTTCTGCTACGTCCAGCCAAAGTCTCCCGTTCCGTCTCGATACAAATTTGCTGGAGACTTGTATGAGCAAGTGATCCTGTTACAACCCGTGCGGCGGCCAGCTGAACTGATCTAAGTTTGTCTTTATCAGTTTGTGTACATCCATCCCAGAATACAATAGCATACTCTAAGTTGGGAAGTACAAAGGAGAAATAGGATTCTAAGGATCGTTTGTTCAACCTATACTGTAAACGTTTCAGCATACCAATTAACCTTTTGGATTTTGCAACAATTTGGTTCATGTGGTTTGACCAGGAAAGATCTGTGGAAAAACAAAGACCTAAACGTTTATACAAATTTAAATTTTCAAGTTTGTTGTTAAATTTTAAACAAGGATGGTCCGGAGAATATTTTTGCTGACTATCAGTGTTTTGGATTTTTTCGGGTTGAAAGAGACAAACCACTGATTGGACCATCGAGTTATTGAATCAAGATCATGATTTAGTATCTCGGCTGCTTCTGTTGGATCATTATCTGTCATGTACAAAGTTGTGTCATCAGCAAAAAGACGCATTTCTGATTTCACAATTTCAACAATATCGTTTTCATACCAAATCCAGTGTCGTGATGACCAGGGTAATGGGTCTGGTAGATTGATCCACGATTAACACCGCAGTAAGCATATGTCTTGGCCGGGAGTCATGAAAGCCACCGCAGTAAGTCAATGCTCAATCTAGAATCACAAACAGCCGCCACAGCAGGTCAATGTCCAGGCCCGGAGCCACGATGGCTGCCGTAATTGGTCAATGCCCATGCCCGAAGTTACGATATAGCCATCGTAGTAGGTCAATGCCAAGGCCCGAAGTTACGATATAGCCATCACAGTAGGTCAATGCCCAGGGTCGAAGGTAATAGCCATCGTAGTAGGTTAATGCCAAGGCCCGAAACCACGATAGCCACCGTACTAGGTTAAAGTCGAGACCCTAGTGTTACTAATTTTGTCAATATCCAGGACGAATGCACGAAGATACTAACCATTTGCACTTGTGTAAACTTGCGATATGCATTTGTCAGTGGTCATTCAATCATCAACAGAAAATAGTGTCATCATAGATGTGAATTTCTTGCAGGAGACAAAAATCATATGCCTACTAGGTTAAATGACCTGTTTTATGGATAATTTCAGCATAGTTTCATGCATACGACCAAAATATACAAGTGGCCTGCTCAAGAAACATGCAAGCATGGCCAACCATGTTGGCGAAGTCTGTGACTCTTTCAAACAATCTCTTGTTCAGATTCAGCTTTATTTAAGTAAGATCACGAAAGCGGGCTGGTCAAAAAGAGGATAAATCTCATTGTCATTTTGTAAAAGCCTTTAAAAATGTTTGTTTATCTGAGAGTAATATGTTATCTTTTTAGGTCTTCACAAAATGATAATTTATGGAAAGATTCTTCTCGGCTGTCTCATAGAAACCTGCTTTAATGTTATCATATTATCTTGCAGAAATGTCTTTTACCATAGAAGCAAAGGCTCGTCACCAATATTAGCCAGTCAATAGTGTGATTTGTCAAACCATGTGAGATGCTCTTCTGTAGTGCTAGAATACATCCCGGCTAGGAAGAGGGAATATTTAAGTTCATGTGTCAGCTCACAGATATAGTCAGAGCGGTAACATAGATGTCCGTGTAAAACATCGCTCCAATTTCCCTAAGAGGACTGAAATCATAGTTATACACTGTCAAAGAAGAATATTGAGTTTTTAGTGGAAGGAAAGAGTGCATATAATTATTGAATAATTCTCAAAATTGATTATGCACTCTGAAACCCATCAATATCCATCAGAATATAGCAAACACTTGTTACGTTATGTTTTGTCTCCAAAAAATAGGTGGCCTGTTGACAGTACAAATAACTCTGACTCGAAAAGACCCCCTTCCCCCCGAAAAAAACACACGCACAAACACACAAAAACCAGCCAAAAAAAGTGTACAAAATTCACAGGAAATGTCCCTGTGTAGGACTGTTTTCGTTCCTTTAAAGTCAAACAGACAAAACCTATTCAGTGAAAGTTTTTTTTTTAAATCAAAGGAGGAAAATGCTCCTGACACACACAACAATGCACTTCGTTATCAATCCCTCTTTATTTTGGCTACTCGAAATTTCAGTCACAATCTTCAAACTATATAATTGCCGAATGCATGTACTTTGTTAGGTGTGTTTTTAATATAAGATACTTGAAGTCTGTGACACACAAAGCGTCAAAATAAAGCTCATACCTGTGATGAGTACTTAAGATGGCTGCTTGCTGCTTTCTAGAAATTATATAGGCGTAGAGTTACCCTTTGTGCCAGCAAAGATGAAATGAATGCCATTGGCTTCCATTTGTAAGCGTGGACAGTGACGTTTTCAGGCTTCTATCAACTGCCCTATGGGCCAGACAGCATCGCGCGCAGCACCTACGGGACAAGACAAGACAAGACAAGAGGAGGCGAATACCTCTGAAAGCCAGTTAGAAAACGCATTATTTATAATAAGATGCACACATACATTTGTACATTCCAATGAATTTTTTCACTTGGCTCCCAGCAGATTAAGCTAACTATCTCAGAACACAGCCAGTTGCAATGGCAATTTTCTTTGTTACTGTTTCAGAAACAGAGCGATGGTCTATGTTCGCTGTGCAACCAGTCGGCAACCCTTTGCGGCTACCCGTGCCGCGTGTGCACCCGGACTTTCCACAAGGAATGTCTGGAGAAGAGCGGACACTACAAGAAAGGGGACCTGGACATTCTGCCCAGAGCACACAGCAACACAGGCTGGAGTTGCTTTGATTGTGTGAGTTGTAGAACCATAATTTATTAGTTATAGAAAAACTGGTTATAGGCAAGACATTGAGTGAAAAATGCAAGCAGCATTTCTGGAGAAAAAAATTTCAAACAACAATACCGCTTAATCGCGTGTTTGTGCCTTTTAAGACTTATGAGATGATGTGTTCCAGACAGAGATAAAGTTGTACAAAGATATGGTTGAACCACATCTAAGCTGCCATTATAGCACGAGTCTACAAGAAAAATTTCACGTTGACAAGAACATTATTAAAATCGAAACTGCATTTTGAACAAGAGAACGAATAAATAAATAAATAAATAAATAAATAAATAAATAAATAAATAAATAAATAAATAAAATATGAAGACAATAAATGGACCGATTACCGTGCACACTGTACTCTATGGCGGTATGTTTCTGATGGTGCAGTGGAGTTCTCTGGGCATTCTTGTTGCTGACAGAATGATTCATTTTCAGGACAACATCACCACTCTCCTCACACACGAACAAATGACTGACATGATAGATGAATTTGAAAAATATGACATCAACAGAGGTAAGGGTGTCTTTGTCGAAAACAGTCATGAATTAAAACAATGAATTGACTGGCTTACGAGCGATTCAAGTGAAAAAAAGAGGCAGTGATACTAGATGAATACCAGTTTGGCATTTGTGAACTTTAATTTCTCAAAAACACCTTTTTTGTGAGAAATAAATTTATGGCCCTGTATGTGACAGTGATGTGACCCGTCCCCCGTGATCGCCTGGCGTTAAACCCGTGCTTTGTGGCGGGAAACTAAAATGCATACGGCTTATTGATAGGCAATAGTTTTCTTAGCGACGTGCAGTATGCATGTGCCTTGTTATGTCTCCTCGTGCAACGGGGGTACATATTGTTTGTGCGTCCGTTTCTTCCGCTTGTTGTTGTTGTTGTTGTTGTTGTTGTTGTTGTTGTTCTTCTTGTTCTTCTTCTTCTTCTTCTTCTTCTTCTTCTTCTTCTTCTTCTTCTTCTTCTTCTTCTTCTTCTTCAACACATTGTTGTGTGCGTTGCGGACGCGATAACTCGAGAAAGATGTGACTTGGGAAGTTGAAATTTTTTGTGAAGATGTGCCTATATAAAACCTTGCTTGGAATTGCAGACGGGTGACCATGACCTATTTTTAAGTTCACATGGGTATGTCATGTAAAATTGACGCAGACGCAATAACTCCGCAAGGATTTGACTTAAGAGGTTGAATTTTGCATGATTATGTACCATAACATGAACTAGGTTGGGATTGTAGATGGGTGACCTTGACCTATTTTCAAGGTCAAATGGTCACTTTTAAAAATCATTGCAGATGCACTCGAGAAACATTTTAGACTTTTGACTTAAAGAGGTTGATGTTTTGTGTGATTATGTTTCTATGTAAGGTTTTTGTAAGACTTTGCTTGTAACTGCAGATGTATGACCTTGACCTATTTTTCAAGGTCACGTGGGCATCTCATGTAAAATTAACACGGACGCAATAACTCTGAAAGGATTTGACTTAAGAGGTTGAAATTTTGCATGATTATGTACTATGATATGAACTAGGTCGGGATTGCAGATGGGTGACCTTGACATATTTTTCAAGGTCACATAGGCATTTTGTAAAATTGAAGCAGACACAATACCTCCGCAAGGATTCGACTTAAGAGGTTGAAATTTTGCATGATTATGTACCATAATATGAGCTAGGTTGGGATTGTAGAAGGGTGACCTTGACCTATTTTCAAGGTCACATGGCCACTTTTAAAAATCATTGCAGATGCAGTGGAGAAAGATTTGTCTCTAAGAGGTTGACATTTTGAGTGATTATGTTTCTATGTAAAACTCTTGTAAGACCTTGCTTGTAACTGCAAATGTATGACCTTGACCTATTTTCAAGGTCACGTGGGCATTTCGTCTAAAATCAATGTGGACGTGATAAATCAAGGAAAATTTGACTTGGGAAGATGAAGTTTCATGTGAAGATGTTCCTATATATGATCTTGCTTGCGATTGCAGATGGGTGACCTTGACATGTTTTTCAAGGTCACGTGGGCATGTCATCGAAAATTGACACGCATGCAACAACTCTGCAAGGATTTGATTTAGGAGGTTGGAATTTTGCATGTTTATGTACCATTATAACAACTAGGTTGGGGTTGTAGATGGGTGACCTTGACGTATTTTCAAGGTCACATGGCCACTTTTAAAAAGCATTGCAGATGCAGTGGAGAAAGATTTGTCTTAAAGAGGTTGACATTTTGTTTGATTATGTTTCCATGTAAGACATTTTAAGCCCTTACTTGTAACTGCAAATGTTTGACCTTGACCTATTTTTCAAGGTCACGTGGGCATTTCGTCAAAAAGCAACGTTTTAAATGTCAATAAAGAGTGTACCATCACCATATCTGTAGATCATTGGAATCGGTATGCCTACTTATAAAAATAAGGGTGACAATAGTAAGGGCGCACGGAGAGACATTTGATTTTCTGTTGGAAAATCAGCCTGTTCTAGTTTTATTTGAAGTATGCGGGCAGGTCCAGGCTTTTTTTTTAGACAGCTGTCACAAAGGTCTGGGTTTCACGTTTGCAAGTGAAAAAGTAGTGTCAATGAATGACGCATTCAACAGCCATGACCGAATGTAAAGGCACCACACCATCTTAGTGGAGACTTTTTTCATATATTATAAAGTACCCTAGTTGCGAAGGCTGACCACCGTGGTATCGCATATTTGACATGTGACACGTGGCAGTATCGGGGTTGACTTGTACAGTTTTATATTTATAGATATAACCTCATACATTTTCACAAGTAGGAAAAAATGATTGTTTAACCTGAAAATTGTCTGTATTCATTCATTTATCATTGAATATATATATATATATATATATATATATATATATATATATATATATATATATATATATATATATATATATATATATATATATATGTATATTGTATTTATATAATATTATTTAAACTCTCACTTCTGATGCCTGCTAACAGACTCAAGTGTGTCTGTTGACGAGTTTATCCGCGTTCAAGAGAATGCCCTGGTGGCAGACGAGGGTCGGAAGGCCTCGGAGCAGGACAAGCAGCGCTTCCGTATGCAGTTCAAGCTAATGGACGTAGATGGCAGCGGCACCATTGATTGGTGGGAGTTTATGAAACATGAGACCTGCAAGAAACTCGTCTCCCATGACAAGGTGCGCGGTCTTCTTGGTGGTGTTGTGGCAGGCGGCTCCAGTCAACCTTAAACATATTGGCTCCGTTAAATTTACTTGCGATGCATGTGGCAACAAATTTTCGGTTGCCTCACTTTCAGAAGTAGTTCAGAATATAGATAGAACTCACAACTCACAACGCATTTTACTCGACACTTCACAAAAAAAGATCATATAAGTATGAAACATATAATATAGGGAGCCAATAATATGCGCAACACTTTGTAACAGATTGAACATGCACAAAAATATATACATGTATATCACATGATTTGGTACAGTTGGTATGTGCGTTTCCCATTTCTGGCTAGGTGATTGGTGCTGAAGGTTGCTGTTTCGAGACCCGGCCGTTCACAAAACATATATATATATTTTCGGTGCTACTTTGATGCTGGTGGACTTACATATGTACAGCCCTCGATTTGGGACATCTCCGAACACAGTACTTTATTTGTACTGGAATAAATACAATGAACTGTACCGTGTCGATTATGGCATTTACGCATAACTGCCTCCATCCGGCATTACACATACGACGGATCACTTTTTTTTACCCTTCGGCCTTATGAGGCCGACGGGTATTGTCGTACCTGGCACCGTCCGTCTGTCTGTCCGTCTGTCCGTCCGTCCCGTGGTTTTACCACCATAACTTCAGAAATTTTTGGGACAGGACTTTCAAATTGCACATGATATTACATTTCTATATGGCCTACTTTGTGTGCAAGCATAGTTGACCTTGACGTAATTCTTAAGGTCACGCAGTGGACACATGTGCTAAGCAACGTTACCGCTCTAACTATTCAAAGCCTGCATGTAGCAATCTACATCTGACACACAAGAAGCTGCATAGAGTGATCTAGAAGCCTATTTAAAATCGAGGTCATAGCTTTATATTTGACCTACTTTTTGAGGTCAAAGGTCAGGTGCTCAATGGTGGTATTGATATAAGTAAGGAAGTTTTTAAGTCAGTTACATGAAATTTTATACACACATGTATCACAACCAAAGAATGTGTCATGAATCAAAAAAAGGTCACTAGATCAAGTATCTGGGTCACAGTGACCTATTCATTGAAATTTTTGTTTACCACTATAACATCAGAACTTTTTGAAACAGGACTTTTAAATTGCACATGATATTACAATTCTATGCGGCCTACTTTGTGTGCAAGCATAGTTGACCTTGACGTAATTCTCTAGGTCACACAGTGGTCACATGTGCTAAGCAACGTTACCGCTCTAACTATTGAAAGCTTAAAAACTTCCTTACTTATGCCAATACCACCATTGTACACTTGATCTTTGACTACAAAGGACCTCAATATATATGTATATATATGCATTATGGATGTATACATACAAATATGTGTGCATACATACATACATACATACATACATACATACATACATACATACATGGATTAAACGTAATGTTGAACCGGCTACAAAGTGACTTCGTTTCTAGACAAACTATTACAAACATATGCATCACTTACATAGTAAGCCAATATACTCATTTGTCTGAAAGGCTTTTCAGAATCTGTCTGCACTAAAGGTGAGGCTCAAACTTTAAGACTGCTGTGTAAACACAATCTTTCTGGGGAAAAATATACTTGAAATTTTGAATATATTTCGAAAAAAAATATTCAGGAAAAAATGGCACATCTTGTGCTATTACGTTATATTATTTAAAATATGCATCTGCTAAAACATTTCTGCGACCTTTTATCAAAAAAATATTCGTTTTGTTAACAAAGATCACCCAAAAAGAAAAGGTCAGTTTTGAAAAATTGTAAGGTTCGCAGAACAACTCTTCATTTTTGATACGCATTTAGAAAGGAACTGCCCATGAGTAAATTGGTCTTTGCATGATTGAAATCAGAGAACCAGTTTTAAATATATGCATTTGAAACTGACATTTTGATGCACACACCTATTGTGTGTAATCAAGACTTAAAGCTTAGCTTGGTCCATTGGCTGCCATGTTAACATGACTCGTATTGTGTTCTCTATTTATTCTTATGTTGTCCTAATTTATAATTTCGGTTTCCTGGTGTTTTATTCTGTAATTTTGACTTTTTTGTGTACGGCCATAATGTTTTGTAACTGCCAGGTTGTATCTTTATAAAATACTACTTTTTTTCTCACAATTTATGGGATCCTCAACTTAACCGTTTAGAAAATCATAGGTCATATGCAATATCAAAGTTACGCCTGAAATATTCTATTAACATTGTGGGAAAAAGGTAAAGATTGACGTAAATAAGCCATGAGAAACGCAGCAAGTTAGTTAGTAGCATGACAACCTGACTGAGAGTCATAGTTCTCATGACTTGGTAAGCAACCTGCCAAGCCATGGTACAACTGGACGCTCGTCTTTGTTTGTGCAGGCGGAACTGGTGAAGCATTTAACCAAGAAGGAAGTTCTGACAGCCAAGCAGTTGTTCAACACATTTGACACCAACAAGGATGGTTACATATCGGAGTTTGAGGTGAAGGAGGCCTACAGAAAATGGTACAGCAACTTCGACAGTGGCCACAGGTAAGGGCCTTTCTCAAAATAGCAAATTGTCAAGGTCATTAATTCCATGTGGACCAGGCCTACTTGGACTTGTGTAACACTACAATGTAGCAAAAGCAGTGAACCATACACCTGAGACTTCATTCCTATTCTGCTCGTATCAATGTCCATTGCCATGTCTATATCATGTTCATGCCAATGTCCATCTCCCTGTCCATGTTAGATCCAAGCCTATCATGCCCATGCCTATGCCCAGACCCCTACCCATATGAGATCCAAGTTCATCATGCCTATGTCTATGTTCAGGTCCAGGTCCCTGTCCATATTAGACCCAGGCCCATCATGCTCATGCCTATGTCCAGGTCCTGGTCCATGTTAGACCCATGCCCATCATGCCCATGCCTATGTCCCGGTCCCTATCCATGTTAGATTCAAACCCGGCCATCATACCCATGCCTATATCCAGGTCCCTGTTGTTTTGACTTGGAGAGGTCATTGTACTCATTGGGTGTGTGCAGAGTCACTGAGTTGGCCTACTTTGTTGGGGTAACTCGCATGATTTTGTAAACAATTGGAATATGCTAGAATGGTGACTTATATCCATATGTGGTCCACACAGGTCTCAGTGAATTGGGATGTGTGACTAACTGGAAATATCTGGAATACTGGTGAGATTTCTAAGCCTAAATATATGAAGCAACTCCCTTCTGACAGAAAGAGAGAGAGGAGAATTCTGATTTCTGATAGAAACTGTGTGACTTCAAGCCAGTGGGACTGTGAGCCATTGTTACTGCCAAGGAGATACTCATTTATACATTGTACATGTAGAGTGTGGACAGTGCCTTGGAGTGGACTCGTATATTTGGTGTTTAATTTTACCACATTGGAACCAAACTGTGCCTCAATGGGATTTGGATCAGCACCATGCCTTTGTGAACCACATTGGAATAAAACTGTACCTCTGTGGGAGTTGGACCAGACTATTCGGCACCTACCATAGGGCTTGGATCTGTGATAGAGCACCTGTGCAGTATCTCTCCCCAGGGATTAGGATTTACCTACAGACTGATTTACTGTTATCAATCGCCATAGCTAAGTGTATAATTTCATTTACCTACTTTGTACTGATTATGATTGTTAATATATTGTTGAAGTTGTATGATCGTTGTCGTTCTATCTTTGGCAGGAGTAATGAAACTTTGGGTTTTGAATGGTTAGACCTATACATTTTGTCAACACTATAGTCTGTAGTTAATGATAAATATTTCAAAGGTTGAGAAGACTGGTTTAAAAGCACCAATTGCCTTTTATGGGTGACTGCCTGTCTCAAGTCAGGAGTGAAATTTGTTTCTTCACATTGGTATTGGAAGATGAATATTGATGTTTTGGTTACTCTGGAATCGCTTTGCTGTGATTGTTGGGTTTGAAATTTATGAATATGGGTCATGTTTTTTCTGTACTATTTGATGAGTACTTCATTGGCTATGTTGTGCTGTGGGCTGTGTTCTCCGACTCATAGTTATAATGGAGGTAGAGTATGTTTATAATGTTCCAGATTCATAAATATCACAAAAACGATGTAGGCCTACTTTCTAATTTCTTCTTTTGCTATAAACCCAGCTGACTGACAAGTCAGGAGAACTAAAAAGTGATAGGACTACCAGGTCTCTATTTTTGGCAGAAGAAAGAGCATATTGGTTTTGAGTGGTTAGGCCTATACGTTTCGGAAACACTTTAGTCTGTAGTTAATGAAAAATAATTCAAAGGTTGAGAGTACCGTCTTAAAACTACCAGTTGCCTGTTATGGGTGACTGTCTGTCTCAAGTCGCGAGTGAAATTTGTTTCTTCGAAGATGGATATTGATGTTTTGGTAACTATGGAATCTCTTTGGTGTCATTGTTGGGTTTGGAATTTATGAATATGGGTCATGTTTTTCTGTACTACTTGCTGGTAACCTGCAGGACCAAGTAAGCCATGATGGTAACTTAAGTCCAGAGGTAAGCCATGATAGTAAGCTCTCTGACCAGGTAAACCAAAATTTTCATCTGAGTCAAATGCCTCATTTGAATCGATATAGACTGATGAGTGAGCAAAACGCTGACCATCAGTTAAGAAAATTGGCAAGTACAGCTTTAACTTAAGAAGAGGCACAAAAAGACCCGTTCTGTTATTATATTAAGTCAGGAGTGTTGATGAAGAAATGGAGACCTCCAGATGCTTCCACTAATGAAGAATGGAGAATTGTTCATCAAACAGTGGTTCCTCCATCATAAAGAGCAGAAGTCTTAAAAGCAGCTCATGATATACCTATGGCGGGCCACCTGGGTATTAAGAAGACTCAAGGTAGAACATTACAAAAATTCTTTTGGCCCAAATTGCATCGAGATGTGGCAGAATTTTGTAAGACATGTCACAAATGTCAAGTGGTTGGAAAACCTAATCAGAAAATAAAACCTGCTCCTTTGATTAGAATCCCTGTTCTTGAAGAACCGTTTAGCAGGATTATTATAGACTGTGGGACCACTTCTGAAAACAAAAGCGGGAAATATGTTTCTCCTCGCTATTATGGATTCAGCCACCAGGTATCCTGATGCCATCCCATTGAAAACATTAGTGCTCCTACTATCACTGATGCATTAATAAAAATTTTCACCAGATTAGGGCTACCGATAGAGATACAAAGTGATTCAGGTTCAAATTTTATGTCTGCAGTGTTTCAGGAGGTTGCCCACCAGTTAGGCATGAAACAGATTAAATCTTCATCCTACCACCCAGAAACACAAGGGGCTCTAGAAAGGTATCATCAAACCCTGAAGAACATGATGAGAACCTATTGCTTTAAAAATGAATAAGAATGGGATAAAGGTATACATATGTTATTATTTGCCACGAGATAGATACCAAATGTGTCACTGGGGTTCAGTCCATTTGAACTGATATATGGACATACTGTCCACTAAAGCTTATGAAAGAAAAATGGTTGGTGGAGACAGAAGATGAAGCTATCTTGGAATATGTGTCCAAATTCCAAGAAAAGTTGAATAAAAGCTTGTGACGTTGCACAATCAAATCTGATTAATGAACAAGGTAAGATGAAAACATGGTATGATAAGAAAGAAAGGAAAATAAGTTTTAAACCAGGCGACAAGGTGTTGGTATATTTGCCTATGCAAGGGAATTCAATTCATGCAAAATTCAGTGCTGATTACCTGGTTGAAAGAAGGATCAATGATGTGGATTATATAACTTCTACACCAGATAGGAGGAAAGCTAAGCGGCTTTCTCTTATCAACAAGTTAAAAGAATACTATGAAAGAGGAACATCAGCAGGAATTGTCAGTGCCACCAATTTGAAGAATGATGGAAATGATAATGTGGATGATGGCAAAGCTCCATTCTCAACTGAAGAGATGACTTCTACTTTCAAAGTGTAAAAATGCAGAACTGTGACATATTACAAAATGTTGATAGCGAGATCAGTCATTTGGAGGCTGCACAGCATGCTGGTGTAGCAAAACTTAGTCATGAGTTTGAAAATTTATTCTCAGACCAGACCTGGTCGCACCTCAATATTGTGTCATGATGTAGATGTAGGTGATGCTGGTCCAATAAAGCAGCAACCTTATTGGATAAATCTTCTGAGATTGGCTGCAGTTCGAAAAGAAATAAATTACATGCCGGAATATGACATTATAGAACCAAGCCAGATTAGCTGGAGTAGTACTATTGTATTGGTTCCAAAACCTTATGGTTCAATGCGATCTCGCATTGACTATAGAAAGGTGAATTCTGTGAATAAATCAGACGCTGAGATACCTACTTATCTGATCCCTAGATTGGATGATTGTATTGACAAGATAGGAAAAGGGTGAAAACTGCTTAAATATTACTCAGATGAATGTGTTCAGGTGATAAGGTTATTGGCAGTAATACTGTTTATGTAACCATGTCCAAGATTCACTTGAAATAAAGAAAATATGTATTGAAATATGTACAGAATTAATGTTTTAAGTGATCGAACAAGAGATTATTCCTATTTTGATTTGGGGGAGTTTGTATTGTTAACAGTAAAACTATTCCTCAGTTCGATGAGATTTGCAGAAACAGTGCAACTGTGTCAGTTAGAACCGTGTGTGTTTAGTACAGTGAAACAGCTAAAGATATGGTATAATTGATCTATGTGAATGTTAATGCCACCTTGTAAATATATTAGATATTCCTTGCTTGAAACCATTTTGTATTGTTGTTAAATTACCTAAATGCATTTATAAGAAAAATTCTTATAAGTCTAATTTTTCTTTGTCCGAGGAGGGGGGGTGTTATGGTTTTGACTGTCAATATATTGTTATTATTAAAGTTACATGATCGTTATCATGCTTTGTTGAGTTCTGATAAGATCTAGAATATTCAAAAGGTGGGCATCGTAACACCATTTGTACAGGGCATCTCTACCATTCCTTGTCCATGTCCGTGTGCTGATCCCCTCTTCCACCTTTGTCCATGTCCATGCATAAAAGTGCATGGTAACTTACATCTGACAGTTGTTATATCTGTGTGTCAACGAAGAAATGTGTGTGCCAAGAATTGTTTTTTCTTTCTTTACGGCTAAAGTATGCATCTGGACCTTTTTATTCAGAGTCCATTTTTCATAGAAACTCCAAATCTGGCATGATGTTGGCGCCATGAAATATTCTGTAAAGGTGTTGAAAGTTAGGCAAATCAGGGACATTTCAACTTTAAATATTGAATATTTTCAAGACCATAACAGATAGAGATGCTTACTCAAACTTCGATCTGTCTGTTATTAACCATGGTGCATCAAATGAATACCAACCAAAAGCTGTGGCTTTTTAATAAAGCTAGTAAAGCACATTTAAATTGTAGATAATATCAAAAATGGAATAATTTCAATTTGGTTTCATTCATACTTGTCAGGCCGTCACAAGATGGGATGCAGCTTCTACGAGACAGCACATCTTTAAACATGCACGTCGATCAGCATACGAAGATACTGATGGACGCTGACATCAACCAACAGGGGTACGTGACAAACAGATATCATCTTCCTAACTTCCATCTCCCAGACATTTTACAGCCAATGTCCCCTATCTCCAAATACTAAATAGCTTGTATGCCTTGTTTCCAAAACAAATGGTTATGTACTTTTTTCGTTCAAGTCTTTGGCATTATGGTCCATAGTCACTAGCGTAAAATTAGATTTCTTTTTGTAACTTGCCTGAGGGCAAGTTACATGTGTACCCAACTTGCCCAGGGAGACATGAGCTTGCCCCACTATTTATATTAGCGAACTGCAAAAAAGTGTGTGTGAGCGATTTAGTGTATTTGTGCCACAGGTCACAGCTACACGTACCATTCTCTGAAAATCAGTCCAAGTGTAAAGTTCTTAGCAAACAGCAACTTCAACAATAATAGAGTAAGTCACTAGACATTGGAATAAAGTAACACTAGATTGGTTGTTCTCAATATTTAAAAACAGAGCATATGAAAATTCAAGTGTCCTGGATCGTTTAGCTTGACACATGATTTATTTGAATCATTCGGGGGGTCTTTCTGAAATCGCTCCACAGTGAATGTCCCTTTTCGCTATGCAGATTGCTGACCAATTGTGCTTGCCAAGAGGGAAACTTCTGCAATTTTAGATCCCGTGAATAAACGATCTTTCATTTTCAACTGCAAAATTCTAACGGGGTTGCGGTTTACCAGGGCGGGCATAGCTAGATAACCTTAAAACTAGTCTTGACGGCGGTACAGCTCTAAAAAAATATCATAACACTCATATGATTTTACAAGGTTTACCATAATGAGATACATTGTGAACACATCCTAGCTGGTTATTAAATGAACTGTGCGAACGTGGACCTTTTGCAAAGCTGACAGCTATCTGTACATACACGTACTTAAAAACAATATGATAAAAGGTAAAAAAATGCACTTAATTTAAATGCTTTGACTTTTTCCTTGGTATGTTCAGTCTTTCTTTTTTTACTTCTTTCTATGTACGTTGTTTCTTCTTTTTTTTCTTCATTTTTTCCTTTTTACTTTATACATTATTATATTTGTTGATTTTCTATTAAAATTGTTTCTTTAAGGCAGTCTTCCAGTCAGACTGACATACAAATAATACTGCTTAATTCTGAGTGACGTTATTAAATTCGGACCTTAAGTTGCTCCAAGTGTATCGAAAAGGTCCAATATTGGATACATAATAAGGTTAAAAAGGTCCAGTATTGCTGAACTCAGTTTTCACATAAAACTTAAAGGCCGAATTTCAAAGAACCAAATTTGGACATAACAAAATGCTGAATGTAAAAAAGCTCTTTTTCATTCCTTCAATAAAAGAAAAAGTAAGGTCGCATTCAGTTTTGTCTAAAAGAGCATTCCAGAAGGTGGGTTTGATGTATTAACAAAACGGCAATAAATGAAATAGCGGTCAAGAAAAACAGTTGAAAGCAAGTTGAAAGGTCCAACTTTTTTTCTTTCGTTGGTTCGGTCAATAGTATGCTTTCCAATAGGAAAAGTGTTATGCGCACATGGACCTTAAATAGGTCTTGACAAATTGAAAAAATGTGAAAATTGCTAAATGAATTGTTTGTTTGCTCTTTAAAGTGCTATAATACTAGTCAATAAGAAAACAAAGAGTACTCTTGGTTAAATGAATTATTGTGCGGACCTTATGCAGAGGATACTTATTATTGTAAACGTCTTTTAAAGTGGTACCTTGCTTCTTTCTTTCCGTTTTTGTTGTTTATGTTTTGGGATTTTTATTTGGTTTTTTTGGGGGGGGGGTACTATTGGACCTTTTGGCGCTATTGGGGGCATTGATCGACACCCCGTGGCTACGGGCCTGATACAAATTATAGTGCACCAGACATATGAAAAATGAACGGAATTAAGACAGCCCATCAGCAATAGGCCCACAAATTGGAACTCTAATAATGGTTTATTTCTGAATTCTCGACATTTTGACTGTTGACTGGATTCTCTTATTAAAGGATATCATTTCAGAAGTGTTGCAAGCTATTGATTATTGGGGTTGGGGCAAGTGATGTTTTGGTGCATCTGACCACATAAACACAAAAAAATCATATCACGCTTGAATGCACCATATCATAATATTCCGCAAAGAAAAGTATTAAACAATACACGTCATAGTACGGACTCGCATTGTAATCACAGTGGGTATGCACACTTTCCAGTGAAACATAAACTATATTTGTTCAAATTACAGCATACAATGAAAAGGCATTGGATTATTGAATCAATGTGATTTAGCATCACTATAAATAATGGAATCTTGAGTAGACATAGTTCGAATAGTCAAGTAAAACTCATCATTATTTTAAAAACTAGGATGGTAAAACAAATTTTCTACCTAAGTATTCAAGCCTCGACTTAAAGCAAATGATTATTTTTCAAAAATTAGGCGTAACAAGTTAGCTGTAGGAGTACAATACAAAAGATGAGAGATGTTTAGCTGTTTTCAGTCATATGCAGTGGGAAGCAGGTCACAGTTTTTGGTTTGGGTACTTTTACACATAAACACATTTCACTATATCACCCAAATTACGTAGAAATCTAAGACCTATGGTCTGCTCCAGGGTTACAGTTTGGTCTGGGTAAGAACACAATGCCTGACTTATTAGGGTGGGATTAGTGCACCCAGTCTTTGATTTGTCAGGCCGTGCTCAGCTAACTTCAAGTTCAAGTTCTTTTATTGCTCGACCTCTAACCGAGGTATAGGCCAAAAATAAATACATACGGATAAGTACTTCACAAAGTGACATAAAACATATGGCGGTGTGTTACACATATAGATACCATAAGTAATATGATTTCACAATAATATCACACTTTAGTTTCCAAGGCATCTAAGTTGCATCTTATAAGTATCATTCTGACTATGACTGCAGAAACCTTTAGTTATGTTATTGAAATAATATGAATTAATTAAGAGGTTCAGGAACTTCACCCAAGCTGGACTGGTTGCCCAATCCAGCCCGAGTGAAGCTACCTGGACCAAGGAATTAACTCAAGTTACAAAAGCTGAAAGACCTTCCACAGTTCACTTTTCTTATCATTGTATGCGATGAAAGAAAACAATTCACAGTTAATTAGTAGTGTTGTATTTGTGTCTTTTTGTCCAGAACCACTTCCAAGTAGCCGTTACCCTATCTCGCAGTCCGAACTCTTTACTCTCCATAAGCTAACCTGTCACTGTCTATCATATATACACGTGGAAGTACTATTGTCCATATTGCACACGTTCTTCTGTGGAATTTTTACCTAGGCTGTAATAGCCCAAATAAATTAAAGGGTCTTCAGCGGTTAACAACTCAGAACGTGTTTCGGAGCCTATACCCGTACATGTCTCTCCGAGTAGCGGCTCCTTGTAAGTATTCAGCAAAGACAACTCACAAAATAATGAATAAATATGAACAAGGCAAATGATGAATTAGCTAAATACGCGCAGTCTTGCTTATAAATGCATATTTGCAGTCTTGCTTATAAATGCATACGTGCAGTTTTGCTTATAAATGCATACGTGCAGTCTTGCTTATAAATGCATACGTGCAGTCTTGCTTATGAATGCAGAGCTTTAGTATGAGAGAAAAATACCTGTCAAACAGACCAGAATTACTAAATTTGTACAGTACAGGTTCAGATAAGAACGATTTGACTTACCCCTGAACCATTATGTACCCTTTATTGCTGGATAGCTTGTCCTAGTTAAACCACCTGCCAGTGTATAAGTGAAGTAGAAACAAACGGGGGCATTATTCTCAGTCCCAGTGATTGTAAAATAAACAGTTGCAGCCAGATCACCTGTACAAACCAAGGGAAACCCTAACAAATACTGCAGCAATGGACATCCTGCATCAGAAATGTAACACAATGTAAAATGTAAAACAAACCCCATGATGACACCTGCTCCTCACTTTGAAAATGCCGAGCAATTAAGCTCTATTTCACTGCCAACCCTGAGTCAATGTTTCGACGTAATGTGTCAAGCTTGTGACATTTGAGAAAATTGTCAATTTTGAGTATTTTTTAATATTGAGTCAATGTGCATTTAGGCAATTCAGAAGAGAATGAAAGTCATTAGCATTTATGTCAAAAACATGTCATCAAAACATAATTTTTCTCAACACGATTTTAAGTACAATTAGGCAAACTTATAACTGTCGTCGGCCGCTGCTTGCTACCGATAGTCGGGGGGGGGGGGGGTGTTAACCTGGCAGAAAACATGCAAGCCTAAAATGTCTGAAAGTGAATATGTTTTAATATTCACTTTCATGTTGGATGATGCCAAATGATAAAATTATGTAGCAAAACAGGCAAGTCTAAAATCTGTAAAATTATTGTAGCCAAACTTTCTAATAATCTTTGGATATTAACAGCAAAATTTGTAAGGCAAGTTAGAAAAAAATGAAAGTCATTAGTATTTAAGTCAAGAGAGTGCAATCAAAATATATTTCGTACCCAGATATAAAGTACAATTAGGCAAGCTTGTAACTGTCGTGGGTAGCTGCTTGCTACCGATAGCCCCTGGGGGTTTAACCTACAGATAGCTGTGTGTTTACTTCCTGGCACATTTTCCCATCAGACATTAATACATACAACCATAAATCCTAGGATAACAAAGCCTTTTCCACAACTACTGATTTTGCGGGATCAAGTCGAAAAAAAATAGGATGTTTGCAGCTTTTTGTATCAAAGTTGATATATACAAGTACAACACCATGCCCATCGTAGTATTGTTTTTAATCTGAGCACAAGAAGTACGCTTACAATGCTGTAACGTAGCTGGATCGTTGTTTCACACTCAATATTTGTTTTGTACTTCCTTTATGCTGAATTAAATCACTGTTTAATTTTGTCAAATACATTTTGATTTTGAGGGGCCTGGCCTCTCCTGGCCAATTATGGGGGGGGGGGGGGGGGGGCGGCACCCTCTGTCCCCGTTTCCTACGCCACTGCATTTTGCTGCAAATTATTTCATCAAAAAAACTTAAGTTATTAACAAAAAGGCACCGATTCGAGTCTGTGTTCAAAAGAGAAACGTGTCGTATGAGATACCTTTAGTTCAGTTAGGATATGATTGTGATACCTCACCAACAATGACGTCGGTCTCACAGGTTTTATTCAGTGTGATTTACTATGAAATAAAGCAATAATTATTGAGAAACAATTTATCATGTTAATTTCATATATATTTTGTGACTTTGCAGGGTTATTACGTGGGATGACTTTTTAAAGGAACAAGCTCTTTACCTTATATGTTCTCGCCCTAATAAAGCCTACTTCCTGGGCAGTTGATGACAGCAGCGCGTCAGTTATGAAGGACGAGTGAGCGACACGCCCCCATTGGATTTCCACCAATAAAAGGCCGAATGTTTTATGACGAATGTGCGATTTGTATATACAGCAATGTCCCATGACTGGTGTCAAAGTGTGCACTGTGCAGCTTGTATATATACACAGATGACATTAACAGCCTGCGTTAAAGTCACATTTGTACTTACACATGTTTACATCTCAAAAGATAAGTCCCATCGTGCTCTACAATGACATACAGTAGCTAGGGCGTTCCTTTTGAGAGGTACGTGGCAATCTTTGTATCTTGTAATGAATGTCTTCATGCGCCCAGAATATTAGGGGCATCTTATTCGTATATATCCTGTATTCTCCTACATAATGCTCAATAATTGTAATCGAGCTATCTAAATGGTTCTCTTTTTAAGTTGACATGAACATGCAAATGAACAAGTCAGCAGTGATGAGAAACCAGACAGAAGTGGCACACATTTCAAAGGAGTAGACAGCTAGATTTGGTATTTGAACAATCACTACGAAGGTAGCCCTTGCATTTATCCAAGGACCAGTCAGACAGGGTGTGACGGGTTACCAGTAACAAAGTACATCTGAGAAACCCTATTCAAATCAATGACTGGATATATTTGAAAGGTCCTTGTTACCAGTGATAAAGTGATTTTCCCTTGTGGCTTTGTAACCAACCCCAGCAATGAGATACCAAGCAGGCTCGACAGGCCAGTCAGACATTTTTGGCACAAATGCAGCAACATGGCGGCCACATTTTCCATCCACTATCATCATTTGCGGTATTATTCTATGGATACAATAAGCCTATAATTCTGACTTTCTGGTGCATACTTAACAACTGTGGATATGATTATCCATCCTGTACGTCAAGATTTTAGAAATAATATTTAACCTGAAGCTTTACATCTGTTATGCTAACCATTTTCACAAAATGAGGTCAAACACGAGGGTCAGAGGATCATAATTACTGCCCTCTTTTATGTGATGGGCCCATAAAAATAAAGTATTTGTTCAACAGTGTTCTTAGGAAGAGCATAAAGTTGAATAAGCACTTTTATTTTATGTGTTTATAATAAGATTTCAGGAAAATAGGGCAGTGGCCATAAGACCCGATTCTGCCATATCTGATCCTATTTTTTTACAATATCACTAATGACAAGCCTTTCTCTTTGTTGTGATTTGCAAATGTAATAAATGGGCATTCACTGGTTTACAAATGTAATCCATGGAGATTCACTTCAGTTCAAAATGGCCGGTGTAAAGAGATTCGAAGGAAAGGGCACCACATTGGAAGATGACGAGAGAAACCATGATCACCAGCTGGCAATGAGTGACTGATCCATACTGATACTGATATGCAACATCAAATTAATTTTAAATGAAACTGATTTTTAAATGGGACATGTTCCACAGGTGTCACTCACATAATGTAACAGCATGCATGGTAAACAAAATTATTTTCTTGGCCCGAATAGTCCTGTCACTTAATGTTTACGATATGTTTTAATGAATGAAAAGACATTCAGAAGTTTGTGTGACTTGCTTTAGTGCCGTGTATAGCAAAACCAGTCCTGCAGAGTCCATTCAACAGTTGCTCAGTTTACACCTGCAATATATGCATGCATGCGTGCGTGTATGTGTGTCAATATATGCGCATGCGTGCGTGTATGTATGTCAATTATCCGCATGCGTGCGGGTATGTCTGTCCCTGAATTTATTGCGTTCTGCAAATCCTGTCTGCAGACCACATTGTGGCGTCTCAAACTAATACCTGAAAGTAGTACTATCTTTTTGTTGAGAACTCTACACCTGTTAAACCTTTGCTGGTGTGTGCGGGTGTATTATGGATGCCATGCGTCAATACATTATAAAGACAGACAAAACAGGTTCACTTTGCCGCTGCTCGCATGGTAAATGGCGCAACTCGAAATTCTTGTAACGAAAATCTGTATCAGGAAATAACATGGTTGGCATGTCCTCCAGGTCCATTATACTCTACTTTCCACAACTGACTAGTCCTCACCATGTCAATATAACAGACAATTTTGTATACGTATAAACAGTTTTTATGTATGAAAATGGTCTTGCACCACGAAACATTCCCACCTGGAGCACAAAAAATTGTAAGTGGGTTAAATATTTTACAGACTATGCGCTTGAAAATGATCGATTATTTTATGCGTAAATCGAACAGTATAAGACTAAATGTCATTTAAAAAAAAAACTATTCTGTACATGTCACAGTTAATAATCAAGCTGTTAAATAAATCTCAGCGGAATATAGTCCTACGCGTAACGGTTTCTCCCTTCACGCTGCTCAGTCTCGCCCACAGCGGATTTTAATGTATATATTATTTACGCCCGTGACTATCCAGCTTTAAATTTAAGTAAGTACATATAAATGTTTGATATGATCTTCACATTTTCTGATTCTTATCAACCTACGGATATAAAGTTCGTAGAATTACATGCTCCACTACTGTGAACCATTTATAATTTTTTATGCTTTGGCAGAGTATTGCTTGTCAGCCTGAACAATCTTGTTGCACAGTATTCAGGTCTGTAAATGAAGGTAAAACTAGTAAAGAAGATTTGCTTCACAGCAAATCTGCCTAGGTGCCTTCAAAATGCAAAGTTTGAAATGCTACACTTTGACATTGTTCAACATAATCTAAATTTCGTCTATTAGCCTGGTTTTTATAATTAAAATTAGAAAGAAAGAAGGAAGGAAAGAAAGAAAGAAAGAAAGAAAGAAAGAAAGAAAGAAAGACATTGGCCTTTTATTTCTTTGTTAATTTATCTAAGATGAAAGACCACCTGTCCTATGTGACCACGTTTTTTGGCATTAGGGGTGGTCTTAAATTGCAGGTACCGCTGTACAGTGAAACCTCTCTACAGTGGCCACCCTCGCGACCAGAGAAAAGTGCCCGCTCCTGAGAGGATCAGCCCTTCTGGGCAGTATTGATGAGTATATGGGCATGTACAGTGTCCTTATAATTCAGAGGGATGTGTATACATGCGAACAAAACTGTCTTTGTAGCTTTATAACACAAACAAATTTTAACATGCTGTCACAAAACTACATGTACATGTACCTGACTGTGAACTGAGACATGCACTATACCGACTCAGTATTGGCTATGAAGAACAGGCTTCATCTCACTGGTTACAAGAAAACAAAGACATGATAGTGTCCATTGAGATGACACAAATTCACACACTTTTTCAAAATTCACCAAGTTGTGAAAACAGTCATTGAAGACTGTAAGTTGAGACTTTGATGGTTCTGGCAAACTCAGCTCTGTATGTAGTCTATTTTTAACAGAGGGTACACCGGGGCTTCTTCTGCCCAGAAGTCCATTCCCTCTGATCCCTTGGGACTGATAAGAACAGCAGACTCTTAGTCTCAGGCGAAAACAGACCAGCTAGGACACTGGTCAGTCTCAGTTATGGTGCACTTACAGCTCTGTCCAGCATAGTGTGTGCACATGCAGCAGATATGTTTCTTGCATGAACAGAAAGAGATTCTCTGTATTTTATTGAGAACCTCATTACACAGTTGTTTGGAGTCCCCCCACCTGCCATTTGCCATAAGACCCAAACCTTTCAAACCAAACACCTAGCAGGCATGGCTAGAAGGCTGCCTATGAGACAGGTTCAAGTATCATGAATGCAAAATGGTTGCCTAGCTCCATGGAGGCTTGTAACATGCAGTACAGCAGAAGCCCAGGTCAAAATGTGGATTGTTGGGAAATCAACCGAATTTAGCATACATTAAAATCCCCCAACTTTTGTTTGCATGCTACTGGATTTGCCAGATGTCTCAAACCTATATGTGTAAGTCAAAACTTTGTGTCTATCTATAATAGTTTTGAATATATAAAGCTTTTAAAATTTTAATTGCCCATAATTTGCATAATTTTAATCATCATGACTATTTCAAGTCAGGTGCCTAATTTCACTGGTGGGTCAGTCCTAATGGCAAGTTTGGTGGAAGAAAGAGAGAGAGAGAGAGAGAGAGAGAGAGAGAGAGAGAGAGAGAGAGAGAGAGAGAGAGAGAGAATTCTTGGAAAAACAAAATGTCTGGGTTGGTACCCAGACATAACTAGAAAAGATGATTTACTGCATAGCAAATCAGTGTGTGTGTCGTCAAAACTTATTGGTATGACAATGTACAATTGGTATTTCAGCACTACAGTGTATTATCGGTACAACAATGTAGAATGGGTAATTCAAGTACAACAGTGTATGATCTCAACGACAATGCTAAGGTAGTGTACAATGGGCACTTCGGTACTAAGTGTATGATCGGTACAACAACGTTACAAAAGTGTAGAATGGGTACTTCAGTACTACAGTGTATGATCAGTACGAGAATGTTATGACAGTGTACAATGGGCACTTCAGTACTACAGTGTATAACAGATACAACCAGTTTGTGTAATCAACTGGTTTTCAGGAACAATGTTGGAGAGCAACACTTTGCAAAAAGTAGTCTCAGTGTAACAAGCTCCAAGTCTTATTTCAATGCACCCAACTTATCTCTTGGATGATGGAAAATACTTTGTCAAATTGCCTCAAAGTACTCTCATTCAACATAAGTCCAATTGTACTACATAAACCTCTGTGTAATCCCAGAAGTATGTTTTACACAGCCCAACCAAGCTTGTGTGCAAGCCTGTCTGGTGTATCTCATGCAGGCACAACCTGCCAGTGTGCATACAGGAGTTACACTAAGCGGCAGCATCCAAAAATAGAGCTCTGTCACAGCTCAGGTAGACAACATATTACTCAAAGCCACACTGCATCTTCCATCCCTTCTCTGTGGTTCCACTTTCACCAACATGCCCGGTCTGTTGCTAGGCAACTGGCCTTGCGCCAATATGAAACTAGTAATTCCCAGTCTCAGCTTCAATTCAGATCCAATGCTTGTATACATACACCCAGAAACTGAATTTGCTTCATTTTACTTCATTTAACTGGATCAATCAGCTGCACATAAAATATATAAATGGAAGTTAATGGTGGGTCTAACTTTTATATTTTTGATGGCAGAGTCAACCTTCAGACTTTATTGCATTTTTATTATCTCTCACTGGGGGTCACCACCGATAAGAGACCTGAACAAATCTGTCTTGTGTGCATACTTTTGAAGATATTCAAGATTTGAAATTTCAAATGCCCGTAATTTGCAAAATTGAAATTTATGCAGCCTTCGTTACCAATTGATCAGATGCGTACTAGTCCATAACATAGGTGAAGAAGTTGGAATGGCATCTCTATCTACTATAGCTTTTCAGTTATTCAAGATTTAAAATTTTCACAAGTGCTACTTGGTATGATTCAAATTGCTACAACTTTTGTTTTTAATTTATCAGATGTGCAATGGTAAAAGAAATCTTAGTAGAAGTTGGAATGACATCTCTATCTATTATAATTTTGAAGATATTCAAGATTGAAAATTTCAAATACTGCTAATCAGCATAATTTAAATTGCTACAACTTTTGTTTTACATTCATTACACGTGCAATGGTCAATAATCCCCTATTAGAAGTTGAAATGACATATCTATCTATGATAGTGTTGAAGATATTCAAGATTTAAAATTTCAAATGCTACTAATTAGCATAATTTAAATTGCTACAAGTTTTGTTTTAAATTCATTAGATGCACAATGGTCAATAACCCTCTGGTAAAAGTTGGAATGACATTATCTATCTATTGTTGTATGGGATCTTGGGGGGAATCTCTTAAATGCGTCTATGCCGACACTAACCACCTTGCTCTCACCATGCCACCCATCTCCTTCCACCCCAAGGATAAACCAGCACCGATCTTTCAGACTTTTATTCGGAGCTTCCACTCCTTACAAAATCATGATCAGTCATATATATGTGAAGAGCGCGGACGTTCATGAGGACACCCAAAAAGATATCTGAACCTATGTCCACTTCACCTCTGCCCTTTATAATGTGCTTTGATAGACATAGAAATTGTAATGTTTCTTTAAAACTATAAGACTATTGTAAACGAAATTTTTGCAGACGTTACTCCTGAAAGATCTTGTTTTATGGCCAAAATACCTAACTCTACAAACATATGGATTTTAAATAAAGTTGAATTGAAATGTCCTCTTGCAGCTTGAAATCTATGAAGTTGGCCGAACTTCTTTAAAACTATAAGACTAATGTACACGAGATTTTTGCAGACGTTGCTTCTCAAAGACCTTGTTTTATGGCCAAAATATCAAACTCCACAAGCGTATGGATTCTAAATAAAGTTGAATTACAATGCGCTCTTGTAGCTTGAAATCGATGAAGTAGGCCAAACTTTCCAAATTTTGAAGTTTCAGTAACTAGTCTAAAATCAAGTTTAACCTGCTACTTGATTGGTTCTCGTGTGAGACGACATCTGCAAAGTTCCAGATATGTATTTAGAAATAAAGAGAAATTAGTGATTCATAAAACCTTCGAAAGCACAAACAAGCCTACTCCATTAGTTTACACGCTATAGCAAGATGTAGGGTGACGCTGTAACTTAATACTGGCATGCCACTCCTACATGATAAAACGATGATTGCTCTGAAACTACTTTAAATGTCCGCTTTCTGACATAAAACGTCAAGTATGAATATAAAATGAGTTTATACATATTACGCAAACTAAATATGTGTAATTAACAGTAGAAGAGTAAAGAGTTACGAAACTGAGAGTCTTTGAATGATGGTAGAGCT